>BHFT01065610.1:0-31844 GCA_004320025.1 Laticauda laticaudata | reverse complement strand
TTCTATTCTATTCTATTCTATTCTATTCTATTCTATTCTATGAAGCTTGGATGAGAACTATAGAAACTTCCTGGATGAAAAATGAGACATTTTCAAGGAAAAAAACACCCTCCCCAAAAGTCCACTTGCCTTTTGGAAAAAGCACTTTTTGGACAACCCTTCATTTTCAGCCATTTGAAGTGACACCAGCACTGAAAAAAACATTGATTTACAATCAATACCCACACTTACAACCGCCATAGCATTCCCACTGTCATGTGATCACATGCTGGATATTTGGCAATTGGGGTGTGTGCCCTAATTGGATTGCAGCATCTTGGGGTCACATGATCACCATTCGCGACTTTTTCAGCAGGCTTTCAACAGTTATACATTAGTGAGTAAAAGCAAAAGGTGGAGGTTGGAGTTTTTCTGTTTACTGTGCTAAGAAGAGTTGGAAGTTAATGCCCCTTTCCCCCTCTTTTTCTCTTTCCCTTTGTATCTCACACCCCTTTTTCCCTTGCTCCTTTCCCTTCTCTTAATTTCTTATCCTTTCTTCTCTTGTTTGTATTTTTATATAGTAAAACAAAACCTTTATTAAAAAAAACATGTTCAACAAGCAAAGTCAATGGAAGAAAGTCAGATTTGCTTCACGACTAATGTGATTTGTTTAACAACCAACCCCCCCCCCCCAAAAAAAAGGCTTTTAAAATNTTTAACAACCAACCCCCCCCCCCAAAAAAAAAGGCTTTTAAAATCAGGTGCGATTCACATAACCGCCTTGCTTGACAACAGAAATTCTAATTGTAATCCTAAGTGGAAAACTACCTACTTTCTCCCTCAGTTATAGGCGCCAGAGAATTGGCAGCTTCTACAAGTTTTCCGTGAAAAATCCAGGATCCTTGGCTTCTGTTTGAGATGGGCAGAGATGGGAGTTGTAGTCCCAACAACTCTGGAGGCCGTGGAAGTTACGCAACATCTTCACCTTCAGCAGGATGTTTTAAATGGCAGAGGGCAAGGATTTTATTTATGGTTTATTTAATTTTGTTTCGGGTGTTTATTTTGTCCTTTTGAAAGACTAAATATTTGGATTGGGGGGGGGGCAAAATGACTAGGTAGGCTTGGAAGCAACCAATAAAATTGCACATTGCATGCATTCCTCTCTCTCCCCGCTAATAAAACTTAAGTCCTAAGACTTAACTTGCTTTGCATAACACCGCAGGACCCAATCTTTCAAGTCAGTGTTGCTCCACCTTGGCAACGTATAAATGTGTGGACTTCAACTCCCAGAATTCCCCAGGAAAAACAGAAATGAAACTGGGGCGCATGGATTGGTAAATTCTAGGTTTGACAGCCGTAAAGCAGCGTGGAGGCTCACCTTGAGCTGATTTGCCAAAATCATCCTTATGGCCAAATTTGGTGTTCAGATACCCTCCGATTACCTGCCCTAGTATTTGAAGCCTATTTTGCTGGCTTTGAAAGAGCCTTAAAAAAAACCCACAGCAGCCTTTAATTGCAGATTTTAACTGCTGGCTCTAATTACGGAGGTTAATCACCTATAATTTTGCCTTAATTGAGGGTTTGTACTGTGAATTTTAGCTTCCATTGTAAATCACCCGAAACCTCAAGTCAACTTCACATCAGTTTGGACATGCTGTCTATCTGATGGAGTTGCAGCTCCCCGAATTTTTTTAAAAATAAGATTGGACCAATATTTCACTGAAATGGCGCAGGCTTTCTTGCTTGAGCAGAAGGATTGGACTAGAAGGCCTCTAAAGCCCCTTCTGTTAAAATAGGTAAGCTTGAAAAGCGCTACGAGATTTATCTTCAGATTTGAAGCTCTCCTAACCTAATGGGGATCTACTCTTACAATACAGGTAGTCCTTGACTTACGACTATTTGTTTTGGTGACTGTCCAAATTTGCAACAGTCCTGAAAAAAAAAAAAGTTACAACCTCACACAACTGTTGTAGCATGTATTTATGAAGGTTGCAGTCCCGGGAATCAGGTGTTTTTGCGACCTTCCCAAATGGGTTCCAACAAGGGAAGTCAACAGAGGAAGCCAGATTCTCTTAACGACTGCATGTTTCATTTAACAACTGCATACTGCAAGCAATTCAACTTCTGCCACAATGCGCTCAACAACAGCAAAAAAACCTAAGGGGCGTGGCACAAAAGTAACAAAGTCACAACTGTAGGTAAAGTCCCTTTAATTCCTCCAACTTGGCCCCCAATGTCCAGTTATCATCAAACAATAGTTTTTAAAGGGAAGGAATTCAGTCCGAACCCAAAGCACATATAAATTATAAATAAAAACTAACAGAAACCACAGCTGCAGCAATTAATGAGACAGGGCAGGATAAGGAATTGTAGACTTCAAAAGATAATGGAACAGGCAGTTGAGAGGAAGCCACAACCCAGTTAAGACTCGACAAAGATAATTCACGTTTTACTTCCAGCAAAGTGCTGTGTGCAAATGCCCTATTTAAAACCTGTTTCCCCAGCTGCAGCTAATGAAGGGAATCAGGGCCCTTTTCTCCCCCGCAACCCACATTGCTTCCTTCTTCATTCTTCCCTGCGTGCCCTAGGATGAAGAGGTGGTGGGCCTGGGTCTTCCTCTGAATGCCCACCCAGACTGTGCCCTTCCCCAGTTTCTTCCACAGCCACTGGAGCCACACTCCCACTCTCTGTCAGCTGCTCGACCTCCCCATCGGAATCAGATTCCAACAGGGGCATGACGAAACCCATGGTTGTAAATGGGACGCAACTCATTTAAGAGCTGCCTTGTTTTGCAACAGAAACTCTTCTCTCAACTGTGGATGTAAGACGAGGACTTCCTGTACTGCATTAGAGAGACTCTTAGAGTGTTTTCCTTGCTCCGTCTACAGGGTGGGTTTGCAAGCGCTGACCACAATGGAAACTTTCAGAGAAACAAGCAAGCATCTGAGGTCATTTACAACAATTACTTCATTTCTTTCTTTTTTTCCCCTAAAGGAAAAGAAAGCCTCTTGCCTTTTGAAAAGCAAAAGCTATCTTTAATAGCTTTCTCTTTCATTCCCTTTAATGCATTAAACCACCGCTGTCCGGAATAGCTTTGAAAAACCACAAACCAGCCAGCATTTTACTTAAAAAAAACAAAACAAAAGTAAATTGGCTGGTTATTGCACGAATTAAAACGGGCTCAAGCTTGCCTGCCTGAGATGAGTATTCTGTATATTACGTAGGGCAGATTTGGGCTTTTTAGGGAGGATGGACTTCAACAGCTATGAAGCTGGTGGGGATTATAGAAATAGAATATACTTGGAAGGGCCCTAAGTAGGAGAGGGCAAGAGGCAGTTTGGTGTAGTGGGTAAGGCATCAGGCTACAAATTGGGAGGTCCTGAGTTCTAGTTCAAGCCAGCTGAGTGACTTTGGTGAATCACCAGGAGACAGTGATTTCTAGTCCTGCCCTAGACATGACAGCCATCTGGGTGACTTTGGGCCAATCACCAGGAGACCATGAGTCCCGCCTTAGGCATAAAAGCAAACTGGCAACTTTGGGCCGATCATCAGGAGTCCATGAGTTCTAGTCCCGCCTAAGGCACGAAAGCCATCTGTGTGACGTTCACCTGGTCACTTTCTCCCAAACCTAGGAAGGAGGCAATGACAAGCCACTTCTGAAAAACCTTGCCAAGAAAACTGCAGGGAGTAGTCCAGGCACGCTTCAAGAATCCGACATAGATGAACAAAAAGCAAAAGCAGGGAGCATGTTTTGAGGACCCTTGATAGAGTAGCGTGCTTCAGATCTGGGGGCTTCCCAAAGTTCGATATGAAACAGATGGCTGTACAAAAGGTTGAAATAAATAAATTGGAAACAGGAAGAGCATACTTCAATGTACATGGGATCCCTCAAGTTGCTAAATTGCTGAACCTTTTAAAGCAGCTATGTCTTTCTCTTGTGATTGTGCGGAGATTCCCCTGCGGGCGGAAGGCATATTTGCTTTAAGGCATTGCAGATGGGTGTTGTACCCTTTGAAACAATCCCAAGTGCACAGCATTAGGTTCTTAAAATGTGGGTGATTTTAAGGCTGAGCAGCCAAGCTTTGGAGGTTGTGATTTACAACACCAGTTCTCAGCTGGTGTGATGGGGACCTCCTCGGAGTTGCAAACAACTTAGCGGAAGGTCACGAATGTTTTCTTAAAGTTAAGTCAGCCTGACGCAGGCGAAGTGAGAACCCTGTCAACACTAGAGACGGGCTTGGTGCTTTTGTGCTGTCTGCACAAGCGCCAGCAGGCCGTTGCAATAACACAACCTTGGCGAATCCCATGATACGGGGATTAAAATGCAAACAGGCAGAGAAAACTGCTGTCTTTTATTTCATGCCCCTTGAGCTTAAACCGTGAGTTTTATTTACGGGGCAGGATCGGTCCCACCAATTTATTTCTTGTTTTTATGGTTGTGTGGGTGTCACCATCACCGCAAAGTTTGAGAACTTTCCACCTTGGATTTTTCCGCTCCTTTCCCAACAGTAGTTTCTTCATTGTTTTGTAGATGTGACAACATTGTTTTGTTCCATCACAATGAAGAAATGTTCAGCACTTCTTCTTTCTAAGTTGGGACTGTCTTATCTGGCCGGGTCTATTTTGTGAGTCCTCTTTGCAAATTCTAGTTTTCCTCCTCTGCATGATGCATTTTGGTTGTTATCAACCAGTGGTCTCACTATCCTCTGTGTGTTTTTGTGTGTGTATGTATGTGTTCTTGGTGAAAGTCCCAAAGATATTTTTCCAAAAGGCAACTGGATTTTCTTGTTTTGTTTTGTTTTTTTCTTTCCTTCAAAATGTTTTGCTTCTCATCCAAGAAGCTTTTTCAGTTCTGGAACTGAACTCAAACTTGAACTCACCATCTCCTGGTGATTTGGTCAAAATCATCCAGCTGGCTTTCATGCCTAAGCCGGGACTAGAACTCACCATCTCCTGGTTTTTAGCCTGATTTCAGAATAGAATAGAATAGAATAGAATAGATTAAATAGAATATAGAATATAGAATAGAATAGAATAGAATAGAATAGAATAGAATAGAAAATAGAGTAGAATTCTTTAATTGGCCAAGTGTGATTGGACACACAAAGGAATTTGTCTCGGTGCAAATATTCTGAGAGTACATAAAAAAGAAAAGATATATTTGTCAAGAGTCAAGAATCATCAGATACAACACTTAATGATAGTCATCGGGTACAATAAGCAATCCAAGTCATACCAGGAAACAGTCTATATATAAATCGTAAGGATACAAGAGACAGTCATACAGTCGAAAGTGGGAGAGGATGGGTGATATAGGAGGGATGAGAAGGTTAATTTTAATCTTTCTAGACCAAACTGGCTCAATTATCCAAACCTGAAGTGAAATGGGACTTCAACGCCCAGAATTCCCCAGCTAGCATGGTGTAAGGTACTGATGTAGGCCCAAAAGCCCCTCCATGCCATTATGGTCAGTGTGTTAAAGCTGTGAGCAGGGAAGGTTGATGTTTCTATGGGTGGGATTGTCCTCAACCTCCCCCCCCCCAGCTGTCTCCCGTCTGGTCCCCTGTCCAGCAGGACCTCTGCTAATAAGGCTGATCTGTCACTCCCCTCCATCTTCTCCATCGGGGGCGGCCTGGAGGAACATCAGCAGCCTGGACCGAGGCCTTTGGGGGGAATGGCAGTGACGACTGGGCTCAGGTGTGACCATGTCCGGCTGCTTTGATAAGCTAACATTGCCGGTGCAGAAGACCAAAAAAAATAAAATAAAAATAAATACAGATACCAAACAAGAGAGTCCTCCGCTTATGACCACAACTGGAACCAGAATTTACGTTGCTAAGCGAAACATTTGTGAAGCAAAATGTTGCCCCGTTTTACGACCTTTCTGGCCACCGTTGCTCAGTGAATTGGTGCCGTGAATGAATTAGAAACCCAGTTGCTAAGTGAATCAGTGGCTTCCCCACTGACTTGGCTTGTGGGAAGGTCGCAAAAGGGGAATCATGTGAACCCCGCCCCCGGGACATGGCAAGGGTCATAAATGTGAAGCAGTTGTCAACAGTCTGAATTTTGATCACGTGACCGTGGGGTTGCTGGAATGGTCATAAGTGTGAAAAACAGTCCTAAGTCGCTTCTTACAGTGCCATTGTAACTTGGAACAGTCGCTAAACGAACCATCATTAAAAGTCAACCTTATTAATCTAATAAGTCAAACAATGGTTTCCCCATTGTTTTGTTTGGACATTGCAGGCATCATCAATGCTTGCCCGTCACCAAGTGCTCGAATTCTCATCAAGTGACCATGGGGAAAATGTTGCAATGGTCGGAAGTGCGAGGACTGTTCGTAAATCCCCCTTTTCAGCACCATTTTAATTTCAAACAGTCCCTAAATGAAAGGTTGCAATGCGAGGACTATTAAAACCCCAGATGGCATCAGGATTAGAGTTGTCGGTTCTCAACAAGGAGCGTAAACCGACTCTACAAATAGCCCTCAATTTACAACAATTCACTTCGTGGCCATTCGAAGTTACAACCTCACTGAAAAAAGTAACTTACGATCATTTTTCATACTTATGACCATTGCAGCATCTCTGGTCACGTGATTTACATTTCGGGTGCTTGAAAAGTGACTCGCATTTATGACAGTTGCAGCGTCCTGGGGGGGTGTCACATCCCCTTTTGCGACCATCTGACATGCAAAGTCAAAGGGGAAATACAAGATTCATTTAACGACCATGTGACTGATTTAATGCCTGGAACAATTTGCTTAACAAACATCGCAAGAAAATTCGTAAAACTCATTTTGCCCGTTTCTCACTTCGCAACAATAAATTTTGGGGCTCAGTTGCGGTTGTAAGTCAAGGACTACCCTGCCAATCCTCCAATTTAGTTGGCCATTGGAGGATGGCCCATTAAAATCAAGCAAACTAGGGAGGAAAATAATGGAAAATAATGTGAATCAAACGTACTCCTAAACATTGTAGCCTAATTGCTTGAAAATCCTCCCTCTTATTTTGAAATTATTAACTGCAATATTGACAAACTGTGTAGTATAATAACACTGCAGCTGCAAATGAGGTGTAGATTTATTCTTTCAATTACATAAATATTGGCCGAATTACCTTTCCGGGCCGGGCTCAGATGTTCAGCGTTGCTGTTTTTCCCCCTCTGGTGTATCTGAATAGTAGCTAGACAACAATATCTCCTTTATTGACTTCCAAAAGAATCTCTTCCCTCTGAAAACAGAAATATACACAGCAGAGTCCTTGGTTAGAACAGAGCAGCTTCTATTAGAATTTTATTTCATATCAGACCTTCCAGTGCCGAAGGCTGTTCCACCTACCTGTCTTTTCTATTTGACATGCAAGGAAAAAATTAAGCTTCTGGCCAAGACAAAAGGGGAGATCAGGAAGGGACCCCAACCCAGATAAAAATCGCAGAAACGTTCTTTGTCTGCAAGTACAAACTGCCTTTGCTTAGAATTAAGCTCTCTGGTGGGAACCGATAAGTGAGGAAGGGCTTTGCTTTTTTTCTGGTTTAACATTTTTATCTTATATATATAAAAGCGAAATACTACTCATGCGTTATCACAAAATCTCCAGAACCGTAAAGCCTACAAACTTGAAATTTGGCACTTACTCTTGGCTTCTAGGTGCTCACTGAGGAAGGATTTTTCTAAATGACCCTCAGAGCATTAGTATTTCCTATATTATTATTATTATTAACACGCTCTAATGCTAAGGAGTTTTATTCCCCCTCCCCCACCTGGAAAGAAATCTCTTCCAAATGCAAAACACAAGCAGAGGAGAGGAGTTTCAGTTTCACTTTCACAGCAGCAACCAGCTTTAGTTCAGAACAGTTGAGCTAAACCATGCCCAGGTTCCTTGCTGCCTCCTTGCTCACACAGCAAATACTGTTTCAGTTTCCAAACAGCCCTCAACGCTCTCGCACACTGACATGACACTAGCCAGATGAACACCGATGGATGCTGGTAGGCAGAGGCACAATTTTTTTCCCCTTATTTTCCTCCCCAAAAACTAAGCCCTACCACATAGTTTCGTAGCGAAGCAGGAGATATCCAGCTAGTTGAATTATGAGATAAACTAAGGTACAACATGCAAAAGTAAATAGGGGAACAGTGAGGAGGAAGAGGAGGAAGAGAAGTGAGGAAGGATAGGAAAGAGAGAAAAGACACTTGGACTTCTGACTCTCTCTGTTGCAGTAAAATAAGGCATTAACCTCAAATCACAACTTTTTGTTTTTCATAGTAATGTAAACAAGCCATTTCTATAAAGCACTATTGATCTAACTGGTAAAACCCTATGGTGGCTTGTTCACAGTTAACCCTGCTATTAAAGATATCCCGGTTTATTGTGATCTATGGACCATCACAGGTTGACCCCGTGGCCACAATTGGAGGCAGGATATCCATTGCTAAGCAAAATGTTTTTTAAGTGAGTCTCATCCCATTTGATGGCCTTATTCGCCAGGGTTGTTATAAGCAAATCTTTGCAGTTGTTAAGTGAATCTGGCAGTCATTAAATGAATCTGGCTTCCCTTATTGACTTGGCTGGTTGGAAACCAGCGGGGAAAGTTGGAAAATGGTAATCATCATGTGATCTCAGGATGCTTCAAACATCATAAATATATGATGGTTGCTAAATGCCCAAATTTTGATCATATGATTTTGGAGATGCTGCAATGACTGTTTGTAAGTCCCTTTTTTTCAGTGACGCTGTAGCTTTGAACAGTTGTTAAACAAATGTTTGTAAGTCAAGGATTACCTGTACCAGAAGGCTCCTCCCATGCATACCTGCAGGAAGCCAGAAGGAAGTCCTTTCTCTAGCTTTTAAACTACAGGTAGTGCTAAACTTACAATGGTTCATTTAGTGACCTTTCAAAGTTACAACAGTATTGGGGAAAAAGGAACACCTGTCCAAGTTTCACACTTATGACTGTGGCAGCATCCCCATGGTTATGTGATCCCGCTTTTACGACCCTCTGACAAGCAGAGTCAGTGTGGGAAGACAAATGCGCTGAACAAGTTTTGGTCACTACATTATAAAAAAAATGTTGAGACTCTGGAAAAAGTGCAGAGAAGAGCAACCAGGATGATGAGAGGACTGGAGACTAAAATATATGAAGAATGGTTGCAGGAACTGGGCCTGGCTAATCTAGGGAAGAGAAGGACCGGGGAGACATGAGAGCAGGCTTCCAATATTTGAGGGGTTGCCACAGAGAGGAAGAGATCAAGCTATTTCCTAAAGCATCTGAAGGCCAGAAGAGGAATAATGGGTGGAAACTGAACAAGGAGAGATTTAACCTGGAAATAAGGAGAAAATTTCTGATAGGGAGAATGATCAACCAATGGAACAGAATTTCCCTTCAGAAGTTGTGGGAGCTTCATCCCGAGAGGCTTTCAAGGAGAGACTAGACTGCTATCTGTCAGAAATAGTGTAGGGTCTCCTGCTTGGGTGGGGGGCTGGACTAGATGACCTACAAGGTCCCTTCCAACTCTGGTTATCTGTTAATCTGTTTACAACTGTGTTACTAATTTAAGAACTGCAATGATTCACTTAAAAACCATGGCAAGTAAAAGGAAATAGTAAATATTGTTCTGAAAGCTGTCTATTTTTTAAAACAACACCAAAATAGCTTAATCTAGTAACCGTTGCTACTAACTTAAGTGATTCACTTAACAACAGTGCCAAGAAAGGGGCAAAACTCACTTAAATGTCTCACTTAGCAACAGAAAATTTGGGCTCAGTGGTGGTCGTAAGTCAAGGACTGTCTGCCGTTCTTTGACCAAGGCCAACTGCCTCTCATCCACCATGTAACTGGATCCAAAGCATCTTGCCAAAAAAACTGGGACATCTGAGTTTGCCTCACAGAGATGGGTGCAAAATGCTTTTTTTTTTTTTTTTGCTTGGCCACCCACAAGGCTGGGAAGGAGGTAACCGCCCAGCCTTGGCCAACTCAAATGCCAGCTTTTGTTTGTTTGTGGGCCAGCCCGGGGCAAAAAGGGACAAAAACCATCCCGGTCACGAGATTCGGTTGCTTTTTATCAGCGTGGGGGCGGCTTAAATTGATGTCGTGCAAAATGAAGTCGGGCAGAAAGCTTTCATCTTGGGAAAGCCCGTTTGTTGAACCTGGCAAGTCGGTGGTGGGACGGCTGCTTTTTCAACCCAGGTGCAAAGCTGGTTGGCACTGAGGCCGGAAAAACCTCAGTGTGACTTTGCCCAGTTGGGATTTGTGCAGGCAATTCCCACCCCGAATGGATTTCCCTTTGCGAGAGAGACCGATGCTCATTGTTTCCAAATCAAGATCCAGTTCTACAAAGGAATGATGGAGTCTGTCATCTGCACCTCTATAACTGTCTGGTTTGGTTCTGCAACCCAACAAGACAGACAGAAACTCCAGAGGATAATTAGAACTGCAGAAAAAAACAATTGCTACCAACCTGCCTTCCGTGGAGGACCTGCATCCTGCACGAGTCAAAAAGGGGGCTGTGAAAATATCCATAGACCCCTCACATCCTGGACATAGATGGTTTCAACTCCTACCCTCAAAATGATGCTATAGAGCCCTGCACACCAGAACAACTAGACACAAGAACAGTTTTTTCCCAAATGCCATTCCTCTGCTAAACAACTCATTCCCACAACACTGTCCAACTATTTACAAAGTCTGCACTACTATTACTATTAATCTTCTCATCCCTCCTTATTGCCCCTCCCCTCCCACTTGTGACTGTATGACTGTAATCTTGTTGCTTGTATCCTAATAATTTATATTGACTGTTTCTTAGTGTGATTTGATTGCTTATTGTAGCCTATGACTATCATTAAGTGTTGTACCTTATAATTCTTGACTCTTGACGAATGTATCTTTTCTTTTTATGTACACTGAGAGCATATGCCCCAACATAAATTCCTTGTGTGTCCAATCACACTTGGCCAATAAGGAATATTCTATTCTATTCTATCAGAAGTTTCCACAGTTGAATGTCTGTGTTGTCCAGAAAGAGTGTGTTTGCCATTGCGATGGCCGCGTTTTTGTGTCCAGATTTCATGCAGTTGATGGCGCTGTCAATCAGAAGATACTGTGCGGCTAGTCTGTCTTTGCTACTTTTCCTTAGAATAGTCTACAAACTTGGCAACTTTAAGACTTGTGGACTTCAACTCCCAGAATTCTCCAGCCAGCTTTGTCATGCTGATTGGAGGATTCTGGGAGTTGAAGTCCATAAGTCTGAAAGTGGCCAAGTTTAGGGACCCCTGGTCTAGGATGAGAAAACCAAATCACCATAGGAAAATGAGAACTTTTTTTAAAAAAAAAATTAGGAATGGCAGCTGCTCCCAGAAAAATCAAGCAGGATGGCAACATGGATAGATCCATACCCAAAAAGTCACTCCGGAAGTTGGGAAGCTTTAAAAAAATGAAAATAAGAATGTGGTTTTAAAACTTCAGAGGATCAAGGGGTCCTTTTACAGGCCTAACTTCCAAGTGCATCAATTTATGATAATTGCCTGAGTAAAAATATAATCTAAGGCACAACTGTGATAAGTTTAAGAAAGATGGACTTCAACTCCCAGAGTTCCTCAGCCAGCTTTGCTGAGTAAAAGCTGGCTGAGTAACTCTGGGAATTGAAGTCCATAAGTCTTAAAGTTGCCAAGGTTGGAGACTCCTGATCTAAGGCACAACTGTGATAAGTTTAAGATAGGTGGACTTCAACTCCCAGATTCCCCAGCCACCTTGGTTGGCTGGGGAATTCTGGGAGTTTGAAGTCCACGCATCTTAAAAGTTGCTAAGGTGGAAAAATCCTAATTTAGGGCACAACCCTGCAAAGCAAGATAAGAAGGATCCTTTAAAATTAAAAAACAAAAACATTTCTTAGAGATGTTTGGCCTTGGTTCTGAATATTCACAGTACAGAACCTTGAATTCAGAATTCTGGAAGCTTGAAGTCCACACATCTTAAAGTTGCCAAGGTGGAAACGTCCTAATTTAGGGCACAGCCCTGCAAAGCAAGATAGGAAGAATCCTAAAAAACAAAAAAACTACCATACTTCTTAGAGATGTTTGGCCTTGGTTCTGAATATTCACAATGCAGAACCTTGGATTTGGGGAGCTTTCCAAATATTCATGCAAATGAAAAATCTATCTTTAGCCCAGTTTTCAAGAATCCGGTGGAGTTTTGTTTCCATACTCAAGATCTCTTTTGAAGCTACAGCTGTTGCAGGTTGAACTGTTGATGTGTCTTCTCCTTTTGAAGGAGATGAAAGGAGAGCAAAACATTGGCTGAGTTTCAAATCCTAATTTAGGCTTAGGTTCTTTGGAGTTACCATTTTAAAAAAATATTTATCAGGTTGTTTTATGATTACTTTATAAATAACGCAAGACGGCAAACGTACCTAATACTCTTTTTCTCCTATTTTCCCCACAACAACATCTTTGTGAGGTCAGTTGGACCAAGAGGGGCGGAGGGCTGGCCCAAAGTTATTCAGTTGGGTTTCATATTAAGGCAGGACTAGAACTCACTATCTCCTGATGATTGGTCTAAAGTCCCCCAGGCAGCTTTCATGGCCAAGATGGGACTAGAATTCACCATCTCCTGGTGATTGACCCAGAGTCACCAAGCTAGCTTTCATGCCCAAAGCCAGACTAGAATTCCCATTCTCATGGTTTCCAGCCTCACCCCTTAACCACTACACCAAATTGGTTTCCAATTATTTTCCGATTTAACTTCTGCTTCCTTCTTTTTCCTGCTAATTTCCCATCCACATGTTAACCAAACCCAATCCAACTTAGCTTCCAAATTCAACCAGGTATTGCTATTATTTGAAACCACATTTGTCTGCTTGCCAGGTGAAGTTTTGGAGAGGGCCCTTTATTAGTCTAGCACTGTTATTCTTGGTTTAACTCCCATTATGTGCCAGAGGGTTGGGCAGGAGGAGGAATTATACACTGTGTGATGGAAACACACTGAATAGCTCAGAAATTGCTAGGGCCTGGATTCCTCCTCTCCATAGATCCTCCAGTTAGCATATCCATATATATATATATATATATAATATTAAAATATAAAATAAAATCCCAGGGGGCTTCCTTTCGATCCGAAAAGGAAGCAAGCATTCAGCAAAATAAGGTAGTTTGTTTTGTATCAATTAATAGAGACATATAATGACTTTTTACAGGCAGCCTTTGTACAATTTGGTGGGGGGTGGGGGAATCATTCTTGAATTTCTTGCCGCAAAAAATAAGGATCCTTTGGCAGCTTCCAAACTTTATGATGGCTGCATCTTATTGACGGAAGTGCAGGCATCTGATATTATGGACTGTAATCTGCAAAGTCTTTTTTTGGGGTGTGTGTGTAAAAAGACAACTAATTTCTACATGTAACTTTTTTTAAAAAAAGTGGTTCTATAGGACAGTATACATACACATACACGCGGCCTGTAACCATTACGTGGAGGAAAAAAACCTTCAAATAGCGAATCTTGGCTGTGGATCTGGGCTTGACAGTTTCAGATGGCTCATGTGGTTATTGTTGGGTTTCATTAAATCTATGATAGTCGTCCACTCCAGCTGCCTGGACTCAGCTTAATCTGCCACATTAGCAAAAAGCCTTAAAGCGGGCTAACCTGCAGCTGTTTATGCATAATTAACCTCATCTGCATTCAATTTAGATGTGCTCTCTGTGTGTGGGGAAGAGTAACCAGGCTGGTGCCCAGAGACATATTGCATCGCATAATTGCAACATTTCTACAACCGCCTTTGTGCATATTCCATTTTGGTGGGGTGTTGTTGTTGTGGAATAAGACCTTCCCTTAAATGCCTTAAGAAGCCTTGGTCAAGCCAGAAAGCCTTGGGGGGCTGGAAAAAGCTGAATTTGTTAAGCCCTGTTTAGGCCCCCGAGTTTATTTGCAAAATAATTCTTTATTTTGGTGTTTGTGCTCACAGTTTCTTCTTTCTGGATCTGTCTCTCTGTCTGTCTGTCCCTCCCTCCCTCCCTCCATCCATCCATCTATTTATCTATCTAGCCAAGACTCCAAGGTGACTCACGCTGGAAAACAAACAAGACATTACAGGTGACTTTTTGTCAGCACCGTTGTAACTTTGAATGGTCAGTAAATGAACAGTTGTGAGTCGAGGGCCACCTGCAGGGATAAAGCTATTGGAGTCAGTGGATGACCATAGCAAAGAGTGTCCATTCAGACGTAAACAACCCGCTGAAACTATTCGAAACTATGGTAAGGAGCTGGTAGCCAAATCGAGTGGAATTGGAACAGGGCTTTTAAAATTCAATATATCCAGGCTGCTTCTTAGATGCACAAGGTCCTGCAACAATGAGGCAATCTAGCAATGCTACAAATAAATAAATGTTCAAAGGGATAGGGAATGGGGATTGGGGTGGGGGCTTTGGATTGTGGGCCTAAGTTGAACAACTGGAAGAAGAGATTTAAAAAGAATTGAGGGAATTATTTCTTCTTCTTCTTCTTCTTCTTCTTCTTCTTCTTCTTCTTCTTCTTCTTCTTCTTCTTCTTCTTCTTCTTCTTCTTCTTCTCCTCCTCCTCCTCCTCCTCCTCCTCCTCCTCCTCCTCCCTATCTTCCTCCCCCCTTTCTCCTTTCCCATCCTTCTCCATCTCTTGTCCTTCATCCCTCCTCCTCCTCTCCTTCTCCCTCCTCCTCCCCCTCTTCTTCTTCCTCCTCCTCTCCCTCCTCCTCTTCTTCTTCTCCTCCTCCTCCTCTTTCTCCTCCTCCTTTCTCCTTTCCCATCTTCCTTTCCCATCCCTCCTCTTCCTTCCCTTCCTCCTCCTCTCTATCCTCTTCCTCCTCCCTTTCACTTTTCCCATCCTTCTTCTCCTCCATCCCTTGTCCTTCATCCCTCCTCCTCCTCTCCCTCCTCCTCCTCCTCCTCCTTCTCTTTCTCTTCTTCTTTTCCTTCTCCAGTTCTGGAGTTAGGAAAAATCAAATTTTGAACAGAGAACAGCTACTCCTGGTTATGATTTCCCTGCCGAAAGCTTGGAACCGGGAAAATTCAAAATAGTTCCTTGAATTCTGACCGCCTCCAGAGAAGCCCTCCAGCTAGCTTCTACACAGTGAGAATAGCCCTCCATTGAAAACCTTCAGGAAGGAGAGGCTGAAGGAAGGAAAAAGGCTTCGGGGTGGGAGGCCGTATGGAATGCGTGGCATCCTGTGTCAGGATTTGCATGGCTTAGGGCATGTTTTTTCTCTCTCAAGCACAGCAACTTTGAGATATGTGGCCATCAACTCCCAGAATTCCCTGGCCACTGGCTTCAAGGCATGGTGGGTTTTTTTCTTTTTTGCATTCAGCCTGTCTTAACCTGCAAGGGGGTGGGGGAAAGAGGCTGAAAGGGTTAGTTCTTTCTCAATTCTTTCTTTTACTCAATTTTCCTCTGCTGCCGAGAACTTCGGGCCAGGTTTTTTTTCTTCTTCCTCACCCTGTTTTAAGGTTGCAAGTTTTTCTTTCTTCTTTTTCTTCTCGTGACTAACTTCCTCTGGTTCTTGAAATCTCATAAGCCTGGGATATTGCAACCACCACAAGGAGATAAGTCAGTTTACTCTATGTCTGAATTTTTGCTCTTGGGAATGCTACTTTGAAAGTCACGTTTTTCAGTGCCGTCGTAATTTCGAACTAAATGAGCTGTTGTAACTCAAGGGCTGCTTGGAGATGTCAATAAAGATGCTTACAGGGTGCCTGGATTGGCGGAGAGCAGTTTATTTGATAATCTTAAGAGGGGTGTAGAATCATGTTTTGCATCAGGGATAGAATAGAAGCATTAAAACTTTTATAGAATTGGACGGAGAACATGCTCCCAATAGCCAGCCCCCCCCCCCCCNTCCCAATAGCCCCCCCCCCCCCCCAAAAAAAATGTTCTGCCTAAATCCTTTATCTCAAACACAGGATGTCAGAACACAAACTAAAATTCTAGCATAGGGAGCTGTTTTTAGCAGCAACCTTGAATGCTTTAAAACGTGCCCTTCCTCACTCTCTATGTCAAAATATAATCATGTTTCTCAATCTCAGCCATGGGTGGACTTCAACTCCCAAAATTCCCCAGCCAGCCAAGTCCAGCCATTTTCTTTTTTTGGTATATATTTTTTAAATTCATAAACAGTTTGAATACAGTGTATTGTCAGAGCATATCATTTACAGAAAAATAAAGAAAGAATAAACATAAATATTAACACTTATACTACTACTACTAATAATAATAATAATGTAACAGAATTGTAACTAGATTTCTCTTTGCACTAGTTTATTTGCAATTCTGTAGATTATATTAGCATATTTATAATTATAAATCATCTTTACATTTAATTCATATGTAGCAATAATCTTTCTTCAAGTCCAGCCTGCCAAGAAGTCCAGCCATTTTCAAATTATTGAGGTTTGAGGCACGGCTGCTATAGAATTCACCACTGCCACCCCAAAAATGTGGGAAAACTGAAAGAATATTTGCAACTTAAAATCTTCCTTCTCTCCAAGCCAAAATAAAAGAGAATTTTGCTACCTCAGCAACTGGTGGACTTCAGCTCCCAGAATTCCCCAGCCAGCATGACTTGCTGGGGAATTCTGGGAGTTGAAGTCCACCCATCTTAAAGTTGCTGAATTTGAGATACACTGCTATAGAAGAATTCACCGAAAATAAGTCCCAGTTTGGAAAGACTGAGAGAGAACATTTGCAACTAAATGTTTTCTTCTTTTCAAGTCAGAATACAGTAGAATAGTGTTTCTCAGCTCAGCAAGATGGCTGCCTGGGGAATCCTGGGAGTTGAAGTCCACAAATCTTCAAGTTGCTGTTTGTGATATGTGCAAAGGAAGTCCTCGGGATGGGAAGGCTGTGAGGGAATATTTGCAACTAAAATCTTTCACCGGGTATCTCAGCCTCTTACGCATCTCTGCCGCGGGGCCTCTTGGAGCGTTAACTCAGGGGTGGCTCCGATTTGAGTAATGCTGGGAAGAAACCTATTTTAATTGGGCCTCCCTGGTCTTTCAGGGCTGGTAGGTTTTAATGCAATTCTCTCTTCTCACTTTCCTTCTGAGGTCTTGGGATAGTTGGGGGAAAGTAAAGTAAGTCTCTGATGCTTTAATCCAGGGGTGGGGAACTATGGGCTTTTTATGACCTTGGGACTTCAACTCCCAGAATTCCTGAGCCATACCTCCCTCCCTCTCTCCCTCCCTTAATTCCTTCCTGCCTCCCCACCTTTCTTCCACCCTCCCTCCCTTCTACTTTCCTCCTCTTTTCTCCTCTGTTCTTCTTGCCCTCCTCCTTCCTCCTCCTCCCTGCCTTCATTCCTTCCTTCCTCCTTAACTTTCTTCCACGCCTCTCTCTCTTCTCCTTCATTCCTCCTGTCTCCCTCCCTTCCTTCATTTTCTTCGCTCGCCTCCTTAACTTTCTCATCCTCCCTCCCTTCTCCTTAATTCCTTCTTCCCTCCCACCTCCCTTCCACCCTCCCTCCCTTCCTTCCGTCCTTCTCCCTCCCTCTCTCGCTTTCTTTCTCTCCTCCACCCATTTCCTTAATTTTTTCTTTTTCTTAATCTCTTGTTTTCTGCTTTCTCTTAATTTTTCTTCTTTCTTTTTCATTTCTCTGTTTTCTTTTTTCTTTTTTCCCGCGACTTTCTTTTTCTTTCTCCTCTCTGTTTCTTTCTTTCATCTTATTTCTTTCTTACCCCTCGCTGTCTTCTCCCCCCCCCCGCTCCGCCGCCACACACACACAGTCCGCCAGTTTGGCCAGCTGGTTTCCCTGGCGCTGAGAGGAGTTTCTGGGCACCTTGCCTTTGCAGAATGCTGCCCTTTCCTGCTAAACCAAACCGGGAGTATGAAAGCAGGCCCTTCCTCCTCCTGTCCTACTCTCTCCCCCCACCCCAATTTGGAGGGATTTATCTGGGAACAAAGCCCTCGGTGCCAGCCTGGAATCTCAAGCAGCTGCTCCTTGCTCGGGCCTTTCATATCCTCGATCGCCTCCCCCTTTCGCCACCCCGCAACTGCCGCAGAGGCAAAGACCTGCTTTATTTCTCTCCTGCCCCCCCTTCCCTCCCCTGCATCCCAGCACATATTTATTCAAGATTGCCTTAAGAGGGGCCGGGGGCATATAATAACTGCCTGACACTGTATAGGAGAAAGGGGAAGGATGTTGGCTGGGCTGGGGTGAATTTGCCCGAGTTTACCACATCCAGAAGGGGAAAAGACAGAAGTTTCTTTCTCTTACGGTTGGAGGCCTGCTGGATAATACACGCCTTGCCTTCAAAGCACTTGGGGAAGGAATACTTGTCCCCATACAGAATTCTGCCTATTTGCCCAGTGCAGAAGGAGAGATTTTAAGAGAACTAGAAAACAAGTCCATCTGACATTTGACCATCACGTTAATTTGGATGCAATTTTTAGCGTGGATAAAAATTAAGACCTTCTTTCCTTTTCTTTTCTTACATTTCTTAAATTCTTTTCTTTACCTAAACCTAGAAATCTGGACTGGCAGTTTTAGCACCTGGCCTTGGCTGAAAGAAAACAAACAAACAAACAAATAAATAAATAAATAAATACACACATATACGTACGTACACACACAGACACACACACACACACACACACATATATATATATGAATAATATATATATGAATTATATATATATATGTTTTTTTAAGTTTTCGCGGGTACTTACATGTGTGCTGTTCAGCTTCCTTCGGGTATTATCCCACGTCACTGTAGTGCTTTTAAAGTTGTAGCAACGTTTCAGCAGAATCTCATCTGCCATCATCAGGCTTCTGTATTGAGTTTGTATGCAAACTCAATAAATTAAATAAAAAATAAAAAATTCATAGATTTATATTGGACGGGTATATATATTGGACAGGAGACCATTAGGAAATCCCAAAATGTAGGTGAACTTGGAAAGATAAGGCAGCGCCCTGAAATAAAGCAATCCCAAATCCATGGGCCTCTCTACAAAGTCAGGAGGAATTGTGTTTGACTGGAAAGAAATGACTTGTTTTATAGTCTCCTATTTGCCCAAGGGAACGACAGTTACTCTTTTTTAACTGTGCTTTTAACTGTGTTTTCAATTTGTTTTCAAAAACGGATGGTTTTTATTTGTATTATTTTATGATGTTATTTGTAAACTGCTCAGAGTCAGGTGAGATGGGTGGTGCAGAAAGTAGATGGAAGGATGGATGGATGGATGGATGGATGGATGGATGGATAGATAGATAGATAGATAGATAGATAGATAGATAGATAGATAGATATAGAACAATGGATGAGTGGCTGGATGGGTGGTAAATGGATGAAAGAGGAATGGATTGATGGCAGGATGGATGGATGGATGATAGATATAGAATAGGTAGATAGAGGAATGGATGGAACTTAGATGGATGGATGGTAAGATAAATCGATGATAGACAGATATAGAACAGTGGATGAGTGGCTGGATGGCAGATGGATGAAAGAGGAATGGATGGATGATAGATAGATAGACACTGCATGTCTTTTGCAACAGCTAGTGCTTCTAGAGGTGCATACAGCTGCGGTCCCATTGACAAACCTGGCCTTCTGCAAGGGATCAGGCTAGATTTTGGTGAGAACCTAGCAATCCTTCCGTGTGACATCCAGCAGCTTGGAAGAGGAAATGAAAAGATCTCTCCAAAGTGCCAGGACTCTGAACAGATAGCGGAATCGTCAGGTCATCTGTGCTAGGCCGCAAGCAGATCTACTCACTACCCGTGGAGCAACTGCATGGATTGCAATTCATGTCATTTCATTTTAATTTAATCTATATTTGTTGTCCCCCCCTCAGTGCCTTCCCATTTCTGATATTCTGCAAACCGAGCAGCGGCTGCCTACTGCTGGGCTCAGCACCAAAGGCTGGATCGCTTAATTTGTGCAAGCTGGAAAATGTTAAGGGTTGTTTTGGTGGCGCCAAATTTTGAGTGGAGAGCCTGACATTGGAAAGGATGTGGTTTGTGGATAAGAAGCAGCAGGCGGCTTTCTGTTGCAGAGGGAATGCCGAATAAAATGATGTGCATTTTCCATTTTTAAGATGACTGGGTTCTTTAACTGGGCTGGCTTTTTGTAGCAGAGATGCCAGATATTTTTTTAGCAAGACTTGAAGGAAAGGAAGCTGATGTTAACTCTCCAGCTACAAAACTGGGAAGCTTTTTGGCAGCAGCCGAGGAGGACACAAAATAGAGGGCAGTTTGCACGTTTGTGAGCGAGTTGGCTGAGAGTCCAAAACTTAGCAGAACAAAAAGGGAAGTTTTTTTTTCCCTCTCTCCTTTTTTTTAAACGGGGAAAAATGGACAGTCTTGTCTTCTCTGTGAGGAATGACACACCATTGACTTTTGATAATATGCAGAATCTAGAGCGCTGTTTCTCAATCTTGTCCATTTTAAATGGGGTCGACTTCAAACTCCCAGAATTCACCAGCCAGGGGGAATTCATGGGGAAGGGCTGGGGAATTCTGGGAGTTGAAGTCCATCCATCTTAAAAGTGGCCAAATTGAGAAGAACGGATCTTTAGCGACTGTCAGTGGTTCATTTTAACTGATCCTCATCTTACAACCATTCAACGTTACAATCATTTTGAAAAAAAGTGACAATGGGTTCTTGCACTTACGACGGCCAGAGAATCACACTAATCAAAATTCCAGGCTATTGGCATCTGGCATGTATTTATGGGTTATGTGATTATCATTTGTAACCTCAGCTGACATCCGACCAGCAAAACCAATGGGGGGAAGTCACATTTTCTTAATGACATTAATGATTCAGCTGTTGTGATTCTCTTAATAACCATGATAAAAAATCATCATAACATTGGGCAGGACTTGCTTAACATCTGACCCTGCTTTGCAACATAAATTCTGGCCCCAAATCTATCTCTCTATATATAAAAGCATCATCACAATATCTCCAGGACCATAAAGCCTACAATCTTGAAATTTGGCACGTATGTTCCTCTTGGCTTCTAGGTATTCACTAAGAAAGGATTTTTCAAAATGACCATCCAGAGCATTAGTATTTCCTATATTATTATTATTAATATGCTCTGATGCTAAGGAGTTCTACTCCCCCTCCCCACCTGAAAAGGAATATCTTCCAAATGTAAAACACAAGCAGAGGAGTTTCAATTTCAGTTTCAGAGCATCAAGCAGCTTTAGTACAGAACAGTTGAGCTAAGCCACGCCCAGGCTCCTTGCTGTCTCCTGGCTCACACAGCAAATACTCTTTCAGTTTCCAAACAGCCCTCAATTTTCTCACATACTGACAGACCGCTAGCCAGAGGAATACCGATGGATGCTGGTCGGCAGAGATAGAGTTTTTTCCCCCCCTTATTTTCCTCCCCCAAAACTAAGCTTGACCACATAGCGAAGCACGGGTATCTAGCTAGTATGGTCATAAGTCAAGGACTTATGGTGGAGTTGCAGTTCAGATTCTTCTTCTGCTTTGCTTCTCCTAATCCAAACTTCTTTGGATTGTAGTAACCACAGCAATGGGGTGGATTCCCTAGGGCTGCAATTGCCTGAAAAATTCCTAAGACAATAGCATTGGAAACTTGATCCGAATTAGACAGAAGGACCAGGTTTTAGTCAACCATGGTCTTGCTTGGCTGCTGACTGTCTCAGATTCTATCTAACCTGGTCACTTACTCCAAACCTGTCAACGGGAGAGAAGAAGCAGGAACCAAGCATGGGAAACAGAAGATATCTGGGAGGCCTTCAGGCCAACCAGAGCTAGACTTTGAGCAAAACTCCTAGAGGACTTTCCTAGCCAAGCAAGGTCTTTGGGTGTTTGTTGACTCCTTCTAATGGTCCTTCCTTCTCCCCTGCAGGATGCCAAGCAAAGAAGGTCCAGGTGTCTATGGTAGCTGAGATGGAGGTGGTTATGGGCCAGCAGGTGCCCATCCTCTGCCCTTACACACCGATGGAAGAGCAGGATTACCTCCTGGTAGAATGGTTTACGGTGAGTATTGTGGGTTTGCCAAGGAGAAGAGGGCATGGTTGGACTAGGGTTAGGATTAGGATTAGGGTTAAGGAGCAGTTATGGGATTCAACATTTTTTACTACCACCGGTTCTGTGGGGGTGGAGTGGTGGGCGTGGCAGGGGAAGGATACTGTAAACTCTCCATTCCCTCCCCCCTCCTGGGGGAAGGTTACTGCAAAATCCCCATTCCCTCCCCACCCCACTAACCTGCTTTCCAGATCTGTTCTCCTGTGCAGGGCAACTAAAGAAGACCCAGCCGATCAGCTGGGACTCGATGAGAGGCAGAGAATAGATGGGGTTGGTGGGGCCAATCAGAGGTGGGATTGGACCAATAGTACCAATAGTAAAAAAAAAATTGCATCCCACCATTGGTAGGAGCAGAGACCTTTCTCTAAAAGGTCGGAGAAATCCATAAACATGTCAATATGTCAAATTTCCAGATGGACAGGAATGGTGGGCAGCAGCGTGTGGCCTACAATGTGAAGGGTACGGTAGGCGTGGACAGAGGAACGGAGTACACGGACCGTGTCCACATGGATTCCAACAACAGCCTAGTCATTACTTCCATCGATGTGAGTGATGAAAAGTTCTTCTCTTGCCAAGTGACCAGCAGTTCTGGGAGTGACACTGGAAGGACCCAACTCAAGGTCTTCGGTAAGGGTATTTATATTTATCCTTTATATCCCTTTTATAAATAACAAACATTTAATACTCCTCCTTCCTATTTTCCCCCACAACAACCATCCTAAGAGGTGGGTTGAGCAGAGAGAATGGAACTGGCCCAAAGTCAAATTGGCCCAGCTGGCTTCTATGGATAAGGTGGAACTCACAAGTCTCCTGGTGTTTGGCCCTAAGTCACCCATCCTCCATTCATGCCTAAGGCAGGACTAGAACTCACTGTCTCCTGGTGTTTGGCCCTAAGTCACCCATCCTCCATTCACGCCTAAGGCAGGACTAGAACTCACTGTCTCCTGGTGTTTGGCCCTAAGTCACCCATCCTCCATTCACGCCTAAGGCAGGACTAGAACTCACTGTCTCCTGGTGTTTGGCCCTAAGTCACCCATCCTCCATTCACGCCTAAGGCAGGACTAGAACTCACTGTCTCCTGGTGTTTGGCCCTAAGTCACCCATCCTCCATTCACGCCTAAGGCAGGACTAGAACTCACTGTCTCCTGGTGTTTGGCCCTAAGTCACCCATCCTCCATTCACGCCTAAGGCAGGACTAGAACTCACTGTCTCCTGGTGTTTGGCCCTAAGTCACCCATCCTCCATTCACGCCTAAGGCAGGACTAGAACTCACTGTCTCCTGGTGTTTGGCCCTAAGTCACCCATCCTCCATTCACGCCTAAGGCAGGACTAGAACTCACTGTCTCCTGGTGTTTGGCCCTAAGTCACCCATCCTCCATTCACGCCTAAGGCAGGACTAGAACTCACTGTCTCCTGGTGTTTGGCCCTAAGTCACCCATCCTCCATTCACGCCTAAGGCAGGACTAGAACTCACTGTCTCCTGGTGTTTGGCCCTAAGTCACCCATCCTCCATTCACGCCTAAGGCAGGACTAGAACTCACTGTCTCCTGGTGTTTGGCCCTAAGTCACCCATCCTCCATTCACGCCTAAGGCAGGACTAGAACTCACTGTCTCCTGGTGTTTGGCCCTAAGTCACCCATCCTCCATTCACGCCTAAGGCAGGACTAGAACTCACTGTCTCCTGGTGTTTGGCCCTAAGTCACCCATCCTCCATTCACACCTAAGGCAGGACTAGAACTCACTGTCTCCTGGTGTTTGGCCCTAAGTCACCCATCCTCCATTTTAAGCTCTTCTTATAATCCCCAGTTTCTCTCCCCACTCGCCTTCCTTCATTTGCTTTTGCTCCCAGATGGGATTTGGAGAGATGCTTAAAAAAACAGCAGGCGCAAACAGAAGCAGCTGTGTTTGCCTGACACTTTCACTGCGGACAAACGGAAAACACTCCATCATTTCCCCTTGTTTGATAAAACAGCAATGGTGGAACTTTAGTTCCTGGACTCCTGCTCAGGTTTATTACTTCCCTGGCCTTTTTTATTTTGATGGGAAGGTTTGCTTTTTGATCATTTTCAGCAGTGCCAGGCCAAAGCTTTGATTTTGCAAGCAAGGGTCAGTCTCGGTACCTATAAAACCTTGTTTCTCAACCTGGGTCACTTTCAGATGGGTGGACTTCAACTCTCAGAATTCCCCAGTCCACCCATCTTAAAGTGGCCAAATTTGGTTTAGACTGAAAGTCCCTTGTCAAACGAGAATAAAATACTGCATTTTCCTGATATTTCAAACAAAGTCAATAGATGAACCTGGATGAAGTAAACTCAAATGATTCACTTAAGAACAGTTGTGGCAAAAATATCATAAAATTGGCCATGGCTCATTTTACAACTTCCTTCCTTCCTTCCTTCCTTCCTCCCACCTTTCTTTCTTTCTTTCTTTCTTTCTTTCTTTCTTTCTTTCTTTCTTTCTTTCTTTCTTTCTTTCTTTCTTTCTTTCTTCTTTCCTTCCTTCCTTCCTTTTTTTCTTTCTCCTTTATTTCTCCTTCCTTCCTTCCTTCCTTCCTTTTCCTCCCTCCCTCCCTCCCTCCCTCCCTTCCTTTCCTTCCTCCCTCCCTCCCTCCACTGAACACAGCCAAATGACTTACAATTCTAAACTTGTAAAACAATTAAAGCCTTTTTAAAAAAAATTAAAACCATAAAAACCCTCCACAAAATAAATAACTACAAACCGCAGCAGTGATGTTTAATCAGCTAAGAGTTTTTGGGGCAGGAGACCTCTAACCCTAAACGATCTTGCTTTGCAATGGAGGTTCTGGTTGCAGTTTTGGTCATAAGTGGAGGAACATCTGTATTTTAATGGAGGAAGCAATTTTGCCACCTCGGGAGGCTGTGGCTTAACTAACAGGCCTGTCGCCTCTCTTGCCCACTCTCTGGCTCTCTCTCTGACCAATCCTGTCTCTTTATAGATCCACCCGAACCCCCTGAGCTTACGCGGAACTCCGGGACTCTCTCTGTGACCGCTGATCTTGCTTTGGAGGTGAGTTTGTCTCTCTTTAAACCAAACTTGACAGCTTTAAGACTGGTGGACTTCAACTCCCAGAATTCCTTCTCCAGATAATGTTAGCTCAGGAATTCTGGGAGCTGAAGTCCACAAGTCTTACACTTGCCAAGGTTGAAGAACGCTTGATTAGACAGACAGACAGACAGATCAGAGATGGAGATAGAAATCTAGATACTGTAGATCAGGGACTTCAACTTTGACAGCTTTTAAACTTGGTGGACTTCAACTCCAGAATTCCTCCTCCAGTCATGTTAGCTTCAGGAATTCTGGGAGTCGAAGTCCACAAGTCTTAACACTGTCAAGTTTGAAGTACAAGTAGTCCCTTACTTACAGCAAGTTCCTGTAGGGGGTGTCTGAAGTTTACAACACACACTGAGAAATGTGCCTTAATGAACCATTTTTACACTTACGACCATCGAGGGCGCTGCCCTGTGGTCACAGCGATTCAAATTCAGATGCTTGGCAACTGATTCATATTTTATGACGGGTCCCTATGGGGAAATGGTCAGAATTTGGCTTAACGACCAGGTTACTGGCAGGATTGCACTTAACAACTGGGGCAAGAAATATTCGCAAAATGCGGCAAAACCACACTTAACAACCGTCTTCCTTAGTGACAGAAATGTTGAGTTCAGTTGTGGCCAATAAGTCAAAGATTACCTGCTTTGGTCGTGTTCTTTTGAAGGGTGAGAAGCACTGAAGGTTTTATTATTATTATTATTATTATTATTATTATTATTATTATTATTATTATTATAAAGTTATTTCAACTGTTATTTGAGCTGCAAATAGTTTTTAATGGCTGAGATGGACAGTATTAAATGAACATGGGCTATAATTTGAAATTCAGAAGGCTGAAGGCTATAAAGTAAGTGAGAACATAGACAATGGAATTTCAGCTGGTTTGGGGGATAGGGATTGTCAAAGATTCTTTGTTTCTATTGCAATGGCTAATTTGGAAAGTTTTGAGCAATTCTATTCAGAGAGCTGCAAATTCAACATAAAAGAGACAGAGGTTCCAAGTGGCCCATCTTGGTAGCCCACGGTTTATAATTATTTGTGGAATGAATAAATACACACAGAATGAGCTTGTTCCCCTAGAACTAAGGAGAAATTTCCTGACAGTTAGAACAATTAATCAGTGGCACAACTTGCCTCCAGAAGTTGTGACTGCTCCAACACTGCAGGTTTTTAAAAAGTTGTTGGATAACCACTTGTCTGAAGTGTGTAGGCTTTCCTGCCTAGGCAGGGGGTTAGACTAGTTGACCTCCAAGGTCCTTCCAACTCTGTTATTCTATTCTATTCTATCTTGGGGGCAACAGGGGTCAAGCAACTCAAGATAGAAGCTAAGACTGGTCGATGCCTTGACCTGTTTTTATAAGCATGAGATTCCTGATAAAATGACAAGGTTTTGGGTTATGGAAGAGCAGGTGCCATCTTGATTTTGCACACCTACAGACACCCACTGTGGAAATCCCTGGGCTTCTTAAGGTCTTTCTAGCAGCCATCTCTTTTCCTTCCTCAGATTGCCATGTGCACGGGCAAAAATGGCTACCCAGCGCCAACCATCAGCTGGTACAAAGATGGGCAGTTTCTGAATATTACCACTGAACACAACAAAGGTAATGAAGCTGTTTCTTTCTTTGATCATTGAATGCAAGGAGGGATCTCCATGTATTCCCCCAAAGGGGTCTCAGAATGACAGACTGAATAAAGGGACACTCTTTACTTGGACATTAATGATAGATAGATAGATAGACAGACAGACAGAGGAATGGAGGGACAGATAGACAGGTATAGATGAATTGATAGCTGGATGGAGGGATAGATATAGATAGATAGATAGATAGATAGATAGATAGATAGATGGATGGATGGATGGATGGATGGATGGATGGATGGATGGATGGATGGATAGATAGATAAGATAGAGGGATGGATGTTAGATGGATGAATGGATAAATAAATGGATGATAGATAATAATTGAATAAAGATAGATAAGAAATATTAGATTAGATTATAAGATAGATAAGAAAGATTAGATAAGATAAACTAAATTTGATATATCTGATTGCTAAAGTAGATAGATAGATAGATAGATAGATAGATAGACAGACAGACAGACAGACAGAC
Source organism: Laticauda laticaudata (assembly GCA_004320025.1). Taxonomy (NCBI): domain Eukaryota; kingdom Metazoa; phylum Chordata; class Lepidosauria; order Squamata; family Elapidae; genus Laticauda; species Laticauda laticaudata. The sequence goes on along the minus strand of BHFT01065610.1, from coordinate 4,655 downwards.
AGACAGACAGACAGACAGACAGACAGACAGACAGATAGATAGATAGAAAGAAGAGAGAGAGGGACAGATATAGATTTTGAAGAATAGCCAAATCAGGCTGGGGCTGCAGAGAAAATAATTGCAAGAAATATTTTTGAAACAGGAACATCTATGCTTCGAAAGAAATTGCCCCGTGCTCTAATAATCTCAACCTCAAAAACTTGAGGTTGTGTAGTCTTCAACTCCCACAATTCCCGAGGCTAAGAAACACCGCTTTCATATGATGAGCGAGGGACACCTGCCCAATTTGTGTAAGAGGGGCGACCTTTGAATACACAATTGCAGCTGCCCCCTTGATTTTTTTTGTTTTTCTGACACAAATACACCTGGAGCCCTCAGAGGGAGAGGGGGGGAAAAACCCCTCACCTCCAGCCTGCACACCTTTGAAACCATGGGCAATCTTCGTTGTGTTGTCTTTCCTCCCCAGAACTATACGAGGTGGTGAGGACGGTGAAAGAAGCCTCAGGACTATACTCCAGGTCCAGCATGCTCTACATGCGCCCCAAAAAGGCAGATAAGAACTCCATTTTCCAGTGCAAAGTCAGCTACAAGATGCCGAAAGGGAAAGTCGGCATGGAGGAATCAGAACCTTTCAATCTCACTTTGCATTGTAAGTGGGGTGGGGGGGCTCTTGCAGTTGTTCTCCTGTAGTCCCTATCCCCCCCCCCAAAAAAAATGCTTTCCAGGAGGAGGGCAGTGAACATGAATAACAAAATTGAAAATAGCCCCCATTGGGTTTTCAGAATACAGGTACTTCTTGACTCAGGGTTGCAATTGGAGCCCAACACTTCTGTTTGCTAAGTGAAACAGCGGTTAAGGGAGCTTTACCCCCCACACTATCTATGCTCCTTTTTGCCTCCTGGGCCTCAGGGAAGCCTCCTGGGCGAAGTAGCAAGACAGCGAGGGGGATCTGGCACAGCTGATCATCAGAACAGCTGATTGTCGGCACAGCTGATCGTCAGGAGGGGGGGAAAGAAATACCTTAAGGAGTGACTGGGTTGGGGAGAACGCAGCCAGTGATGTCGGCATGCATGGTAAGGACTGACTGGGTGGGGAGCGGAGAGGCCAGCCAGGGACACGATTTGCCGGTTGTCTGAGCCATGCAGAATCATAACAACCAGTTCTATTAAACCGGTCCGAACCGGTAGAATCCCACCCCTGTTTTTTCCCTGTTTTACAACTTTTCTTTACAATGGTTATTACATGAATTGCTGTAGTTCTTAAGTGAATCTGGTTTCCCCACTGATTTTGCTTGTTGGGAGGGGTTTGCAAAAGGCAATCACATTACCCTGGGACATTGCAACCGTCATAAATACAAGTCAGTGGCTAACAACCCATGTTACTAACTTAACAAATGTAATGCTTCACTTAGCAACTGTGGCAAGAAAACGGGGCAAACTCACTTAACAAATGTTGCACTTAGCAACATCCATTGTGGTCATAACTTGGGGACTACCTGTAATAGACGAATTCAGTGAGTCAAATCTTCCAGAGGTGTAGACGTCAAATCACAGAATTCTTAGCCATGGATCTGCCGCTAGGAATTCTGGGAGCTGAAATGCACACACACACACACACACACACACACACACACACACACTGTGAGGATGCCCAAGTTGGCAAAAGCAGAATCATAACAACCTCTATGACTTTTGGGTTTTGTTGCTGCTCTCTTGTTCTTTTTTTATTGTGTTTTCTTTTCAAGGACCGGAGTCTTTTGCAGAGTTTTTAATGTTTGTTTTTGTGGGAATGAAAAGTAGGAATGTGTAAAAGATGTTTGATAAATCTGGACACGTCAACAGGTTTTTCATTTCCTGAGGTCTCGTGGATGAACCTGATGTGTTATTTCGCTGCCGTTGTTTCAGCTGTCTTGCAAGCTGTTGTTGTTTTAATTTCAGCTGATGGCCAACTCATGGTGAACATTTCTTTTTGTAAAAAAAAAAAAGTGTTATATACAGATTGTNGTGATGGCCTTGTGAGTTTTGTTGTGGAGATATCCTGGATCTTGTGCTGTAATCTCCTGGGTCGTTTGTTTTGTAGTGACCTTTTTTCCATTGGCCTCTCGTGTTTTAACGGCTTGGGTAATGGGTTGTGTGATGGGCTTGTGAGTTCTTTTGTTGTAGTATTCCCAAAAATAAATAAATAAATATATATATTTAACATTGTAGTGACGTTTTGGCAGAATCTCTTCTGCCATCATCAGGCTTCTGTATTGGGTTCGTCTGTGAGTCAGACTTGCCAATGAAGGTCGCAAAAGGAGAATCAGGAGATTCCAGGACGCTGCAGCCATCATAAATACGAGTCAGTTGCCAAGTGCCTGAATTTTGATCACATGACCATGGGGATACAGCAACGGTCATTAAGTGTGAAAAATGATCATAAGTCACTTTTTTCAGGGCCACTGTAACTTGGAACAGTCACTGAACGAACTGCTGTCAAGTTGGAGGACTACAGTAGCGTTTCTGTAACAACAAAGTTATTGAATCGGTAAACCCAAAATCAAAGTTTCATTTTTTTTCTCCCTATCTCAAGCACAAAGTCCAGCAATAGTTTCTGAGTGGAAACAAAATTAATTCTGTTTTTTTCCTAACTCCGTCAATTTTTGCAGCCAGTCGTCCATTGTGGCAATCAATCCTTCCATTTTTGTGCATAAAGTTCAGCCTCGACGTATGACCGCAATGGAGTCCAAAATTTCTGTTGCTGTTGTGACCCACCAGTAGCAAGCAGAGCTGGCAGCAGATTCAGACAGTGAGGAGGTTGGGGAGGAACATGGGCCAGTCCTGGAGTCTAGGAAAGGCTCCGATATGTGCTCTGCGTCGGAGACAGAGATGGGGCCAGGGTGGCCTTGAAAGTTATCAGCTGCCTTCGGAGTTGGAGATCAGTGAGGCAGAAGAACAGCTGGAGCCTGTTTCCAGTGTGCACATGCACAGAGTTGCCAGGAGAACGAAACAGCTAAGGAACAAGGGTCGACTCAGGAGTAAAGTCACAGGTGGATGGAGAATGACCCCTCCCATAGTGAATAAAAGAGGAGCAAAAGGGGAGTGGAGTTTTGCAGGAGACAATTAGTTCATTTGAGTGAAGATCTGCATTCAGCCAATTATTGTCTACTACAGTGTGGCATCTGAAAGATATCGGCCTGGCAACTCTCCAAGCCTGATAAAGGTCTGTAGTTGTGAAATTTCTTGAAAGACTGCTGGCCGGGACTTTGATGGAGAGGAATTCACTGCAAACTAAATAAAAGGGGTTTATCAGGTTGAGGAGTCGGCTTTGTGCTATTGGGGAAGCCTAGGTCAGAACTGTTGCAAAGCGAGACAACTGTTAAATGAGTTTTGCCCCGTTTTTATGACCCATCTTGCCACAGCTGTTGAGTGAATTGCTGTAGCCGTTAAGTCAGGAACACAGTTGTTAAGTGAATTTGGCTTCCCTTTTGACTTGGCTCGTCAAAAGGTCGCAAAAGGGGTTTGTGTGACCCCGGGACCCTACAACCCGTCGTAAATGTGAGTCAGTTGCCAAGCGGCTGCATTTTGATCACATGATCACAGGGATGCTGCCAACGGTCACAAAGTGTGAAAAATGGTCCTTTTTTCCCCAGCGTCTTTCTAATTGCAGTCACTAAATGAACCGTTGTACGTCGAAGATCACCTGTCCTTGGATGTTTTGAGCCTTGCATGATTATTCAGGCTGGTGCTGAAGCTGTTGGTACATGATGTCCTTCAACAATCACATTTCTACCCTCCCCTCCTTCTGTTAATAAACATGCTGGTTGTTTTGCAAATCAGGTTGTTCTTCTCGTTCGTTTGCCGAGGGTGGGAAAATGATGTTATTTTGGACTTGCAGCTTCTCGTCTTCGTCTCCCAAATGAGGCTTTTGTGCTTTTTTTCTGGAGATAATATTCATTGTCCTTTAGCTTCTGTAACCCAGCACCTTTTCCCCCCTTCTTCTCCCCGGTTTCTATGGTTGCAGAACGAGGCCGGAGAAAAAGAGAGAGAAAAAGACATTCTTTGGGGGAAAAAAATAATAGACATACAGGCACAAAGAGTGTGTTACTTCCACCATTCCTTCCTTCTCAATGTCGGGTTTTTTTGCCATTGTGTGTGCGTGTTTTTTTAAAGAAAGCTTCATGTTTCGGCCGATGGGGGAGATTGAAAAGGGACTATTTAAAGAATAAAATAGAATAGAATTCTTTATTGGCCAAGTGTGATTGGACACACAAGGAATTTATCTTGGTGCAAATGCTCTCAGTGTACATAAAAGAAAAGGTACATTCGCCAAGAATCATACGGTGCAACACTTAATAATAATCATAGGGTACAATAAGCCATCAAATCATACCAGGAAACAGTCCATATAAATTGTAAGGCCGTGGTTTTCCCCTCACTCCCTGGATGTATATCCTCCAATGAGACACATCCATAGCCAAGAGCCATCAATCATGCTCTCCAGTAATAATCTTGTGTGCCAACAGCGACAACAGTTTACTTTAGTTTAGTTTATTGTCACTGCATCTCATACAACAAAATCAAACACCACCTTCAGTGGACATCATGACCATGAAAATAAACACAAACACACATCCTTCACCCTTCACACATTGAACCGGAAACCCCCGACACCAC
>BHFT01065609.1:0-20491 GCA_004320025.1 Laticauda laticaudata | reverse complement strand
GGGGGGGGGGGGGGGGGATGAGTAGAGTTACAGAAAGTATGGCAATTTCTACCGCCACCTATTGGAGGAAGCTAGAACATGATATATACAGTATTGTTACACATCCAAACACACACATGTACAGACACACATTCTATTGATTACTTGATTTATTTTATATATTCAAGAAAGTGGCTAAATTTGAAAACCATTATTTAGCACCCTTATTTCCTTGCATTGCTTGGCATACATTTTTTAGATTTTTTAAAAGCAACTGATGTTTTAAGACCAGTAACAGATTATTCTTTTTTAAAAAATTATGCCCCTATTGTCATTTTATCACAGCAGGAGAACTAAATTTTTAAAACTTTATGCAGATTAAATTTAAGATTAATTAAGACATAACTCTTGGAAAGTATATATGAATATTCTGAGAACTTATTTCACCTGTGGTATCTTTTTATGAGATTTAAATAAGGAGTGAGGTTCTGCATACTTTATTCTTATCTGAGCACATATTGAAGAATTTGGTAGTTTTCTGAGTGACTGATACTTCAAGGCACTAAAGCCTTTTTCAGCCATTCAAAAGTTTAATTTGTTTCTCCAGCCTGACTTTAGCTAGGAGTTTGGCAGAGTTTACAATAGAATGTTGAAAAAACTGGAGATTTTTATGCAAAGATTGGAGAGCTATTTATTGGGAAGATATGAAAATTCATGCTTGAACAGAAGATCTCCAAAATCCCTTCTAATTTTTGCTTTGTTTATATAAGTCATGGAATGACTTGGAATTTGTGTAAAGGGATTAATATTTTAGTGCTTTATTTTCAACATATATACCAGTTCTATTTAATGTATATGTTACACTAGATATTGTGAATCATTCTTCTCTGTCTGACCTCACTGAGAATGGTAATCACATTCAGCATGGCATATCAAGGGGTGAAGTAAATATTTTATATGACTGAATCTTATTATAAATATCTAACCATCCTATCTAATCCATTATTTCTCACAAGCCTTGTAAAGTAGATAAGATCTCCAATTTTGCAGAATAAAGTTTAGGGAAATGGACATACTAAACCAGGAGTGTCAAACTCGCAGCCCATGGACCAGATGCATCACACTCTGGCCACACTCACCCTTGGTTTAGCAAAGGGGAGAAAAGTCACAATATATCATGTGACAATGATATAATGACATGAATTTGATACCCCTGTCCTAAACCAATCCAGTAATATTAAAACCTGAAGCAAGAATTGATTAAATTGCTTTTATTGCTTCTTCCCAACAACACTATTTTTTTTGCCGTGTTTTCAGATACATGACAAATAAAAAAGAAAGAAGTGTTGTGAGTTAAAATTGAACCAATCAAGGTATTTGTATTTATTTTCACACATGTTCATTCATTCGTATTGTCCTGTTTCTCTATTAATCTGTGAGTAAAAACAAATTGACAGAAAATTTGATCTTAATTTTTTTTCTTTTATTATGCATTTTTAACATCTTATTACCATGGTATTATTTTAAAAAACTAAATTTTAGTATAGAAAGAAAGTAGAATCTACTGGAAAGACATCAATAGAAAGTAGAAAGATTACATTTTCAATAGCTTCCCTTTGAAAAGCTACTACAGCATATTTCCATTATTACATTATGTAATTATAGTCAGCTAAGGATAAATACTAGAAATACCACTTTCTCATAATGGCATTATTATTTCTCTAACACTTAATGCGAGATTTATAAGCACAACTTTTTCTTATAAATAAGTACAATTTTAATATACAGAAGTAGAGATTGGATAGAGAGAGAGAGAGAAAGAGAGGTGGAGAGAGAGAAACCATGGAAGCATCTTCTTGATCTGCAAAAAAAATAATGATAAACTAGATCTTGACTACTGTTCAGTAGAGTTTTCATCTCAGCTGCCTAGCAAAAGTTTTTGCTACATGGTTGTCAGTTAAATTTACAAAGGCAAAAAGTTCCAAAGAGGCTTCTCTGAAGCCACACAATATTAGAATCAGAACTGTTGTGATGCAATAATAAACAAAATGATGCAATAATAAACAAAAAAAAAACCCACAGCCTAGGTAATGTGGGTGTCTTTAGATCAGCTGTCAGGAACACTTGCCTTAGGGTTAAAGAAAGAGTCCGGGTAAAATAAAGCCTTGATTACAACAGTCAACATTCATTATTATTATATGTATTCTGTGGTTGTGTGGATATGTGTATGTGCATTATATTTCCTAGGTTTTGTGAATTACTTTCTTTTATTACTATAAGCTGATTTTAGACATTGAGGGAACCAATAGCTACTGAGGGCTGCCTTTAAAAGCCATTTCACAATAGCCAGAATGAAAACAACATTGGAATATATAATGAGTTTTTGATCCAGGGTCTCACTGAAATCTTATGAGAATAATGTTTTCACTGTAATCTAATAAAAAATACTGGCTCCACTATATTTTCCCCTTTTTCTAATGACTACCATCATCACCCTCTTTCTTTGCTTGCTTGGCTCTTCTTTGCCTGTAAAAATTCAAAGAGTTGATTTTTCCTGTAAATATACTCCCCGATATTGTCACTGATACACTCCAAGTTTGACATTCCTCCTTCCGGTGGGAAGTCTGGAATTCCAAATGAAGATATTATTGATCAATGAAGCTGTGACCTGTCTTTTTTTTTGGGGGGGGGGTGTTTTGGAATTCTCTATCAGGCAATGAGGTGTGGCATTTCGTTTGTAGAGAAGAGCTACAACAATATTAGCAACCCTTGATTATGAATTGCAATTCAATTTCTCCCATCCTTATCCTTTCTAAAGGAGGAGTCATAATTGAAGAGAAACTCTGAACTCTGGCAGTTCTCAGACATGCCCTTAGTAAGTAGATGATGATTTAATTAGGTGGCATAATATAATGGGAGAATGAGGATGTGGTTCTACCAGTTTATAAAGAAAAAGCATAAGGGGGTGAAGGCATCTCCTATGGAACTGCTCATCTGCTTCCTTGGCCATACTCATTCACCCTTTTATATCTCTTACAAGTACACCTTGATATATCCTATAAGTCTGAAAATGTGGTCCCATGCCCCACATTTTTCATGAAATGTCTGGATGTTTCCAGAAAAAACTATTGCTCCAAACTCATTTATTCCCAAACATTCCCAGTGAATTAATCTTATATCTTTATGAGTAGGATTACTGATTTTATATGCTTCATTTCATGCTAGTGAGGAAATAATAAAGGGTAGGGGGAAGGATCAAACAGACATTGGCAGCATTGTGGTACTGCAAAACAAGTCATTTCCCATTTGTTCCTGTATGATAACACTTATCCTAAGAGGAGAGACATTCTAGTTTGATATCACTAGTTTGATATCACTTTTTTCTCTTGTTGGTATCTTTCTTAGCAGTTGAATACCATCCTCGCTGGTTCACATCTATCATTAATATCCTTCCAGTAATTTATGAAAGGTGACACTACCTCAGATGAAGCAAGGTTTGTCTGAGACTCTGCGAGGTAGAACTTTCTGCTAATTTGCAGGACACTTAGTTGTTATTTATTCACATCAATAGGTTGATATTAAATTGCAAACACAAAATTTAAAAATGTTCAAAATTCCACACAGTACACTACTAGATAGTATTCTTTAAAGAAAGTTTAGATAATGAGGAAGTATTCCCAAATATGAGGACCAATAACAGTTTGTGATTATTTCTTTAGGAATTTAGCCATTTCTTTTGAAAGTATCAACTCCTGCAATGCATTTTTTTGAATTAAGACTTTCATTGAGAGATTATTGGGCTATGAAGTGACAATTCTTGCTTACTCTAAGCTGGAATCTCTTAAAAATGTTCTTCCCCATCCTTTCAAAATGTCATTTCTGAAACATTTATGCCAAGGCATTGTGATGGAATCTCAAATACACATTTCACTGACAAGTCCTGCTTTTGGCTACTGGAGATAATGGGAGAGTTCAGATGCATCAATAGATACAACATAATGGATACATTATACACTCTCCATCTTTCTCTATTTTAATGCTTTTTACCTATTTTAATATATACTTTTTCTCTTGAAGTCCCCCTTCCTTTTTTTTTAAATATACCAGGAAGAAATCAAAGCTAATTCTTCAGACATTTTGCTTATTTTTTCCCAACATGTTACATTCTCAGAGATCATCACAATATTTTTTATTCTATATCATTTGAAATTTTCACACAGACATTTATGCAGACACAATGCTGCAATGGAATTATGATATATGGTGTGATGTGATTGTATATATGTTTGTGTGTGAGCATGTGTATACATATTTTACTCACCAGGGGCAAACAGAAAATTGATATTGTCCAATCTTGATTTACATACCACCCATCCTTCTGCCAGTAGCTCAACTGTAGCTCAATTGTAAGTATACTGTAGATAAATTTATCCATTATTTTACCATGAAGAATTGTAAACTTAGGTACAATCAAAAGTTGCCCATGACACTCAATTCTAAGACATGTGTGATAGTTACAGGTTGTGGAGAGCAAACAGAAAACAATATTGAGACATTTGGCATTATTTGATCCTTATAGTAATATAACAAAGTGAGCAATAGCAAGCTGTTTTGCAGGCAATATTCTGGTGGGAAACATAGGAGGCCACAATAAAATTCAAAAGAATTTGTGTGTAATGCGGTAATGAATTTGGGGTTTCTATAATTAAAAAATAAGGAATATTTTTCAATAAAATAAATATTTCACTCATTTAAAAAAAGATAATGGGGGAAAGGCATGGACCCATTCTTAACTGCTACCATTCAGGAAAGGATCATGAAAATTGTTCTTGCTGAAGCAGTTTTCATTAAAGATTTTCATTTGCACTGTCAACAGAATTTTGCATTTTTTATTCACCAATTTAGTTTCCTATTCTGACCTAATGCTGTCTTACATGCAGTGACTATCTTGTTCAATTCTGTTATCCCAATTGTGCCAAGGTATTAATGATGTTCATGTAAACCAGTCGGATTTGTATGTGGAAAGGCAGCCTTGTATGAAGACAGTTAACTTTTTAAAAATAGATTAGTATGATTGTAACTTTTATTCAAATTCAGAATAAACAACACTTGTAGTTTATAGTTTTTTTTTAAAAAAGCAGAACTTGGATGGTTTGGCTTGTTATCAAAACAAAAAAGATAACTCATCGTGTTTCCTCAGTACTATCCAGATGGTTGGAATTAAGCATCATAGAATTCTTAGCCAGCTCAGAATTCTGAAAGGTGCATTTTCTTAGACATCTGGAGAATGACAGATTGTAGATCTTTTCTCCTGTAAGCAGAATTAGGAGCAACTTGCTGTAGTTCAGGTAAAAATAACTTTATGAACATTCAGTCCATTCTTTTATAAATTAGTGTCCTCAACCTTTCCCTGATTATATTAATATAATCAAAACTCCATGAAGTTTAATTAGACTTATCCTGGTAGCACCTTTTCATTTACTATGCTCCATTTCTATGGTAACAATAATTGTACCTGTTCTTGAGGTTGCATTTATTAAATCCAAGGCTAATGAATTGAGAAATTGATTTAAAATAGATGTGTCAAACTATAAAACTATATCTGTAATAGGAGTGGATAATCTCCCAGGAAGGCTGGCATTGTTATAGATATGGCTGATTTATTACAATGCCTCTGACTTTCTCAGAATAACAGAATAACAGAGTTGGAAGGGACCTTGGAGGTCTTAGTCTAAAGAAATGAAGGCTAAGAGGAAACAGCAGTCTTCCATCACATGAAGGCATAACACAAAGCTAACTGTATGGATCTATTGTCCAGTGCATTTGAAGGCCAAAGCAAAAACCATGGCTGAAATAAGGAAGAATTTCATGACTGTGAGAGTCATGAAACCAGGGAACAGTCATCCTACAATCCTACAGTCATAGATTCCCCATCCATAGAAGCTTCTCAGAAAAGACTGGATAGAATCTGGAATGGTATGAGAATTCCTGCACTGGGCAGTAGTTGGCAGTGAGTTAGAAGTTCTCCAAGGTTCCTTCCAAGCCACATGATTCTAAGAAATACTCAGATAATCTTCAGACTTGAAATCAAATCTATGATTCTGCAATGTGGAAAGAGGATCATTTTTCATCAGTGAAAACTCCAGATATGCCTCTCTGTTATTCACTGATTTTTTTCTTTGGAATTCATTTACTCCATCTCTGAGAGTACTGAGCATGATTTTTTCCTTTCTTCTATCCAGGACTGCAGAGTGCTCAGAATGAATTAGACAGGCAATTCTCCTCAAAGACTGAATGATTGGATGTCCATGAGGCTGGTTTGGGAGAATTGAAATTGTCATGTTTAGTTTTACCCAGGCTTTTATTTTATTGTTTTGGAAGTTTGAAGTTTATTTTGCCCATGCTCACACTTTAAAAAAACCTTGAAAGTCTCACTGAACATTTCTGTGGATTGTTATGCATATTTCTATAAGTGTATTTTCATTTTTGTGGTCCTTTCATATGAAAACAAAACTGCAACACTCTGAAAATGTTTAGAAGCAATTTATGAAATGCACACAATACTTTAGAAAACAAGAGTTCAAAAAAGCAGGCATTATGGAAAATAGAAATGTATTTACATGTACATATATATGGATTTCTTTTCTATAAAAATTGATACCATATTTAAATTCAGTAACATTTTTCACTGTGAAACTGAATAGCTTATGTCAAAATCAATTGATGGTTCTTAAATAGAAACACTACAGTAATTTGAGCAATTCGAATAATTATGTTACTAAAAATTGTTTTCCTATATTAACAAAGTTGTGGACATATCTTTAATCTACTGTTTAAAAATTAAAGCTTTATAAAAATGATCATTTGGAATAGCCTACTAGTCCAAAATATTAACAACCCTGACATTCAAAGCAGAAAAGCATAGGACTAAATACTAACTTGAGCTTTTCCTTTTTTTAAACCCAGTGTGAAATTGCTCCTCTTAACTTTCTAATTTATAGCCATGGAGAAATACATGTCAGCATTTCATGGGGGTGGGGGAAGCTGTTGATTCATTTCTCACCATATAGTTGAAAGGGGGGAAAAAACATTGGAAGGACAAATCTATCTAAGAGATTATCTCTTCCTTTCCTTGAAACTCAGTTCTTTGAATCTTTCTGTGATGACTTGAGAAAACTACCTGAGCTCATGGTTTCAGCTGAAGCTTCAATGCTTTAGCCTACTTCTCCAGGTCTTCTGAGATAGGGCTAAATTGCAAGGCTTAGAGGTCAGAATCAAGAAAGCAAGATATTTTTGTGTCTCTTTTCTGTTCTGTCTAGGAAGGTGCTAAATGTTTTTCTGAAGATTCTTCTTTTATTACTGTTTCTTCAGAACGGTTCTTCTGAAACCCCCACCCCCACCCTAACGGCTACAAGATATGGATGGCCATATCTTGGGTGGTATGAGAGTGTTCTGGTCTTTCACCAGATAAGAATCTTTTTAGCAGTTTTTCAGCATTTGTGACTTTTTGTATGTCTATTTAACTCCAAGGAAATATATTATAATGGTTATGTTGCTCTCTCTCTCTCCATCCTTCCCCCTCCCCCCTCTCTCCCTCTTTTACATCAAGAAAGGTGGCATTTTGTGACAATATGTTTTTTAAAAAGAGCAAACAAGAGAGAACATCTGGAAAAAAAAACCTGATAATCAGGAGAGGGGAGAACAAATTCAGAAGCTAATGTTTCAGAATAAGGAAACTTTCTTAACATTAAAAGATATATACAGTGTTAGTTCCAGCATCGGCCACTAGGTTTTTATCTGTCAGTTGCTTTGCATATTGAAGATACTATTATTCTTATTCCTTATTCTACCATCTATCCACATTTCTTCTACAAAATCCAGGTTGTGGATATTTTCAGTCTCTGTATTCTTTTGAAACTGTATAAGCGATGACATTTTAGCGGTGGCATAAGCAGGGGAGTAATGATGGAATGTGCATTGCACTGAAAAGACTGCTCTTTTTGTATTTGTGTCATGATATAGCACACAATACTTAATGTTGTACCATTTGATGAAAGCTTGCCTTGACAAAGATGCCACTGGGAAGTGATGTCAACCTCAGCTTCTCAATAACAGAGCATAGAAACTGCATAACGACAGTGGAAGCAACAGGGTTCTGAACATGAACCTATTTTGGGCAAAGGATGTGCCATATGTTTCAGATGATATCAAATTGCTTTGTTAAAAAGAAAAAAAAACTGGTTCAGCTCAGCACATGGATGCAAATCAGTATTTTTCAGCCTTGGCAACTTTAAGCTCACTTCAGTAAGCAGGATTCTAAATAGCATCTTTTAGTAGTAGGGACATCACAGTGTTAGATCTGCTATTTTGGTCTGATGGTTTTCCTATAGGTCGATTTCTATAGCCTCATATGCCTATCCCACAACTAGCTTTGTTTATGTACACTATTTGAGGGCTGCCTCCTCTCTCTGGGGAGGTGGCCTTTTGTCACTTTACATTTGATTAGCTCTTAGAGCCAATGAAACGTAGAGGGAATTATTTTCATGTTATATTGTAACATGTTCTTATTTTCTTCACCTCTAATTAGTCACAGCAATCAAAATCAAAAGAGGCCAGCCCACCAGCTGGCCTTTTTAGTTCTGCAGCAGAAAAACCACAGGACTGAAATCCTCAAAAGTGCTATCAAAGTATTTATTTATTGGGAAATAAAACTAGGATACCAATCTGTTTTAGAATGAAAACTGAGGTTAATCTTTTGGCTCAAGGAACCTAATTAATAATGCTGCTTGCAGTATACACATCAACATTATCTTTCTCTGATTGAATAGATGGCTGCCTTTTCACCACAGAGAAGCTACTGAAAGTGCACTTGTAAATACTTTGTGGTATATGGCAGAGGAATTTGTGAATGCCTCATAAAACCTTAGGGACAAAATATTAAATGTATCTGAAACATACGCATTTCACCATATAAAACATTCAAGAATGCCCCCCTTTCCAATGCTACCCAACTCCACACAAAACACTAATGCAAGTCCTTTGTATGGCCTCTTTCTAATTCAGAGTGGAATATTTAATTGTGAATGTATAGTACCGAGTGAGAGTTTGCATGCACAAAGTTTCAAATTTAATTTCTGGCATCTCAAAAGAGGCTTGGAAAAAAATCTTGTCTGATACTCTGAAGAAGCATTGCTAGTCTTGACAGAAAATAATGATAGATAGAGTATTTTCATTCAAGTCTCTGCCAATTTAGTACACACTGTATTTATTATTCATCCATGCAGTCCACTTGCTAAAAAGAAAAAGAAAAGCAACCTGCAAAAAGGCTGAAATGAAAATCCCCATTATTGGAAATATATATTTCATTAAACATGCTCCTTTAACTTAATACATGCATTTCCTCCTCCTTCTTCTCCTCTTTCTCATTCTAAATTGCATTTTATTTCAGGACCTTTGAATGAATTATTTTGCTTACAAAGGCAGATGAGATCAATGAACATCTTTGTTGTGTTTGTGTTTCAGGTTTTCAGCTACATCAGTGCATATCAGGCTGAGAGCTGAGATTTGAAGAGGTCAGCATTTTATTCAAGCTCACAATTCAGTAGAAAATAATACATTTTATACTGCTCAGAGTTATTGAGAATCAGGTATTATAGACATATAATAAATAAATTGCTTTGATTTGAACTGCTTCAAGATGTAAAATAAGTATATATGGGTGTATTCAAATATATGAACATGATAAATAGATAGATGATAGATAGATCTATAGATTTAGATAATACACACACACTCACATACAGCATACATACCCACATATGCATACTCTGTGTGTGTGTGTGTGTGTGTGTGTGCACGCACTCACATTATTTTGCTTACAAAGGCAGATGAAATCAATGAACATCTTTGTGTTTGTGTATTTCAAGTTTTCAAGTTTGTGTATTTCAGCTATCACCTATCTATTAATATTATTCTATCTAACCACCATCTATCTATCTATCTATCTATCTATCTATCCATCATCTATCTATCCATCTATCATCTATCTATCATATTTTTATCATCAAAAGTTTGACCCTTCACTAGCAGAATTTAGTTGTAAGTTGTTGGCAATATTTTATATTGGACCTTTCAACACAGAGACTGGAAGGCCATAGGAAAAAAAAGAGGCTGACTCCACAAAGTGTAACCTGTAGTTTGGCATGTGTGCATTAACTGTCAAGAGATTTTAAAGCATTGCATGCATTCACTGTCATACCAAAAAGTGCATATGATTAGATAGTGTTTAGTTTATGCAAAGAACAAAGATTTTCAGGGAGCCATATTAAAGGATCTGAGTACGAAACAGTAAAAAAAAAATCAAAAGGGCACTGTTTATCACCCCAAAATTGCATAAAGAAAAGAGTTAAAAGGACTAAGTAAACTCTTTGGATGGCTACTCATATCAACATCAGAGAGTCCATCACTCCATCTACTGCTTCCCCAGCAGTTTGTATATAAGGAAGTGAAGATTCAAGTATNGGGGGGGGGGGGGATTGATTTCTGCAAAATATTTCCAAAGGGTACAGAATCCAGGAAATTTAATGTGCAACTTCAAAGTACAGAAGAGTGAAACTTCAATTTAGTTTATTGGAGAGGTTCCACTGAAGCTATATCAAACTAAAACACACCTTAAAAATTTTGTACATGTTAATTACAATCAAATTTACAAAAAAGTCTTAGAGCTCGGGGTTTTATTGTGAGAAAATGAATTTGGCATTCTGAGAATATGAAAAACAGATAAGTTCCAGATGTTTTAGAAATTCTTGGAAAAGGTGTGTGCATGAGGTTTTAGTTTTTATTTTACTTCAAGATAAACTCAAGCCAAATCTTTGTAGGTGGTTCTGCTTCCTTTGGCTTATAGAATAGAAATCAGTACTTTTATCAGAAGTCCCAGTTTGCTTGGTTATCTTTTAAATGAATACTGAATTAGTCCATTTTGCAGACAATGAGACTTTGGTGTTTATGTGCTTAGCAAGTACTCCATTCCCTCTTCCATTTCCGTTTGCTACTAATGCTATCAGAGCAATGCTGTTTCACCAGTCCAGTGGGAACCAAATGTCAGTTTTCCAGGTGGCAAGCTGCCAGTCTAGCAATCATATTTAAAGTCACTGAGGGAATTGTTTTTATTAAAGAAACAAAGAACATTGCTTCATAATACACCTTGTGTACAGCTTTAGGATCCAGCAATGGAATGAAGTGTCAATAAATCTTCCTTCCTTCCTTCCTTCCTTCCTTCCTTCCTTCCTTCCTTCCTTCCTTCCTTCCTCCCTTTTGTTGTGTGTGCTATGCTTCCCAAAACATCTGCAAATGCACAATGTTCTTTCTAAAACAGCAAGATCAACAAAAATAAACCAAACAATCCAATGATTTGTTTATAATATGGACAACTACTTTATTTCTTTGTTTGTGCACTATTATTGAGGGGAAGGAAATAATAGGATAGGAATAAAATAAAGAAAAAATAATGAGTAAGAATAGGAAATGGCCTCATAAAATTGGAGCCTGTTTAATAATATTAATACCAACTTGCCTATAGGGAAGGAATCTGATTGTATAATCATTAGGTCTGAATGAAGGCACTATATTTTCCAGCATCAATATCACAAGCATTGTCTTTATTAAGATTCTGAATTATTATCATCATGCACCATTGGGGAAAAATTAGCCATGGAAAATTGGTTTATGGAGTAGGGGGGAAAAAGCAGGGATATGTCTCATCAGCATTGCTGTTTTGGATTTGGAACAAAATTATCCTTGAAGTATGAACTTCAAGGGCTCTACACCTTCAATTTCAAGTTCAGGTTATGCAGCAGCTACAAAGAAGTTTTGTTGTTGACAGCAAATGTATTTCCAATGCTCTGTTTTTTGTTGCAAAGATATAAAGCATAAAATTAGATGCAGGTCACAGTTGCATCTATGCATATACTTGTTTTTTTAGAATTTCATTTCATTATTTTTCTTTACATTATCTATATTAACAGAAAGTATTTTTCCCTAAAAAGTTTAACAATTGGTAACATAAGGTGGTCTAGAATGGAATATTGTTCAGGATGAAAGATAAAACTGCCATACTTATGTCATTTCTCCATTAGTAATACTGCATCCACTAGTGTCATCCAACCATCATTGTGCTAAAACGATTGTAAGGATGACAGTCTTTATATCACTTAGTGACAGAAGAATGATGCTCTGAAGATTCTGTAGCATACTAGGGTGGAAATTGCTTCAGTTTATCTTAGAATTTCCAGTAGCCTTAGGCGTGTAATTCTTAGCAGCATTATTTATAACTGACCGTAAGGCTACTACATGATATTGAGTCCTGCCACTCTGTCCTGGCGAGATTAGCAAGATGCCCATATACATTTCACCAAAAGACATGATAAGGTAAATCAGGTTCTTCAATTGAGAGTCAAAGAAAGGAAGAACATGATGGAAACCACAGGAAGAATATGTCCTGATTTCCATGGATAATAGAACAAATAGAATATATGGCTATCTGCTATAAATGGAAGTACCTAATTGAATGGTCAATTTTCAAATACCTAAGCAGAAACAGACCTGATTAATATATACTTAATTCCTAGGCTGTAGATTGACTTGTGAAACAAATGTTTCTGGAAGAACAAAGTGGCAAAACACTTCCATACTGTTGCCAGGAGGACAACATGCAATGGGGATTCAGCAGCAAAAAAGTATAAATGCAATTCTTCACTGCATCAACAGAAGTATTATGTAAAAATCAAGAGGAGTACTCAGTCCTCTATATTGTCCATTGTTGAAACTATACCTAGAATATTATATCCAGTTCTGGCAGTATATTTTACAAAAGACATTGACAAAATGGATCATGTCCATAGGAGAGCAATCAAGTTGACAAAACATGCAGAATTTAAAAATAAAATAATTATGATGCAAGATAAGAAGTATTGTAGATGCTTAGCCTGGGGAAAGAAAATTATGGGGAGACATGATAGCTGTTCTCACATACATGAAAGGCTGCCATATAGAAGATATGGTAAAATTGTTCAGAGTTGTTCCATAATAGAAACTAATATATATACATTATAAATTAATAAACTGTAGTTGAACATCAAATGTGAACTGTTTAACTGTGGAATACACTGCTTTGGAAAGTGATGGACTCTCCCTCATTGGAAGTGATAAGCTTGTTGACTACATGTTGGGATTATTGCACCACTGTATTCTTGCACTGAGGAAAAGTCACTGCAAGACCTTCCAATCCTTTTATGAATCAATTAATATTTCTATTTTACCTTCTCACCCTTCACTTCTTTTCTTATTGGCATTCTATGTCAAAGTAATTTTTGTTTATTCCTTTTGTCTCTTGAAGTAAAGGATTCAGAATACAGGAGTGTGTGAAAAATCCTCACATAATATTGACTCGGAAGTATTTATCCAACTGATTATATTCAAATTCTGAAGTAGTCTTTTCAATGGGGTTTCTCTATCTATAGATCCAGGGCAATTGCCCCACAGAGACCATAAGATGAACTATCTGATTGGAGAATAAGAAATGTGAGGTCATGTATGGCCATCAGATAGATGAACACTTGACTTTTTTTTAAAAAAAGCAGTTGTTAACAAAAAATATTTTCACAGAAGATTACTCTGGTAAGAATTCTCTTATTGTTGATCTGGCTTCACTTGATCTAGTCACGATCAGAAATAAGCAATAACAAACTCCAAAGATCTTCTTTGAAGTCTGTTTTAAACTTCCATTGGAATGAGTCAAAACAGATATTGTTGTATTGATTCCAATCTGCTCTGCCAGACATAGTTTATCTGGACATTTCAAACAGAAAGAAATATTTATGGAAGAGCTGATGTGTTAGTATAGTATATGGTAAGTTGATCAGAAGAGAAAAAAAATCACACTGTTGACATGCAAGATTTTACTTTGTGTTATTAGTATTCTATATATTCACAACTTCAATGCTGATCTTCAACAAATGCTTCCTGACAAATACCCCAACTTAGATAAAATTCTGATGCATGTGCTAATGCAACCTTTTGCCTTTGCCAAGAATGTGTGTTTGTTTCTCCATCCTGTCCTTACCCTTTTCCACAGAAGTTTCAAAATCAGAAGGGAGTTTGTTAGGGAGGGAGGGAGGGAGACCACCTATCCTATCCTTGGTAATAATCCTTGTTACCAAAATATGGACGCTGATATCATTATTGAAATAATATAAATTAGGTAATGAGAGTTTGCTGGCATGGCTGTATTTCTCATTTCCCTTGTCATGCATCTACATTAATGGAAGAGTCCCTTGGAATTTCCTCTACTGCATCTGGAATGTTTCAGCCAGAAATGGAGATGTGCCAAGAAATTTTTAAACTTTGAGAGTTTAATTATGGTTCAAACTGCCAGCTGCTTGTTGAATTGTCTTTTATTCTGTTTAATGGTTTAGCCAACTTTTTTGTTGTTTTGTTCTCATCCATGGGTTTGGAAACTTAGAAACTACCCCCCTGGAGCTCCCAGTGAAAGCTGTCCATTTTTGAATGTGTACTGATAGCAAGCACATGTCTCTGAGACAATAAATTCACTTCCGGAGTCAGAGCAGCTATTAAAATTCCTCATAATTTCATATAAAAACCAGAGAAATTGGATTTTCTTACTGGAATATAAGTCTTAAATATCAATGGCAAAATTCTAATTTACTGCTTGATATCTTGATATACTATACTCTGGGCTATATCTATAGATCTGAAGTATTCAGGACATGTAAATTTTGAGCAGAAAGAGCCTTATAAAAGGCCAGATATAATATCTGGAAAGTTTCCTTGGGGAAAAGAACCCTTAAGTTGCTTTGAATCTTTTTCTCTGTGTGCTATAATTTGTTTTGTTTAATTGAGAAAGAGGCAGAATAAATCAGGCAATTATTTCATATCAATGCATGAGTAATGCATCCTGAAGCTCTCTAAGCATGTAGATGTTTACAAAATACACATTTAATTGACTGATGAATATCCTTCTATATTTCTAAATGCTCTAATCAATACTGCTTAGAATTAAGAAACGGCATAAAGAAGATAGTGGCTGGCAATTTCCTTCTGTCAATCAAGCTGGTAACTGTTTTTTTTTTCTAGGCTGATAAAACCTCATCTTCAATTACTGGTAGACAATATATATATATTTGCATACTTCCTGTTCTTATCTCTGGCACACTTCTCTGGTTAACACCCTCCTTCTCTGAACTTAATTAATGCAGAAACAAAACAAAGCTTCAGCAATGCAATATTTCTTAGTCCATTTTAGAATTAGAAACCATCCATATTCTTTACTGAAACATCCACCATTATTTTAGCTGCTAGCTGGTATCTCTTCCACTCTAGGTCTTTCCCCAGTTTCCCCTTAGTAATTCCCTAGTAATTTTAAAATACCATCTCTGATGCTAGTTCAGTAGCCCTAAAAGAACATTTTCCTATGAAAATCTAAACTGACTTTTAATTTCAAAATTTCTTATCAACAAGTTAACACATGAGAACAGCCACCAGGAATTAATGACTAAATAAATACAAATGGTTGCATCTACGAAAATGCATTGTGTCATAAAATAAAATAAACTAGATTTTTTCATTAGGAAATTGAGCTTGGTGATCCATCCATGCTGATCTATGGAAGATACATTTAATATTGTACATTAAATTTATGATATTCTATTGCACTTATTGTATTATTATTAATAGTATATTAGAATATTCAGACAGGACTGTTGTTTGATGCATATAACACAGTGTTGGAAGAAATGTCTATCTGAGACATTTCAGTTCCAAGTGGGAAGAAAGACACTGAAACAAGGAGACTGCTTGGAAGGATGGTTTAATGATGGATGGGACGAAATGATTTGAAGTCCTGGGCAAAATTGAACACATGGAGAAAAAAAAAAAAAAAGNAAAAAAGAGAGAGAGAGAGAGAGAGAGAGAGATTCTCTCCTGGGCTTTGAACTTGTTTCCTGTTCCTGTGAAAGAAATGTATTCTGATTGGTTGTCAGACTACCATGAGGTCATGCAGGGTTAACTTTGTAAGTTGTCTTGAGTCCCAGGCTTGGTTGAATCTTGCTGGGTGTTGTAATGTCCCCAGGTGATTTTGCAATATAGTGAGCCCTGGTGTTAGATGGGTAGAGGGATAATCCTACCATATCCTGAGGGCCATGCCTTAATCACATCACCCTGGAGCTGAAGGTGGGGCAGGGAGCTGCAGGGAGCTACTTTGTCTTTAAAACATGTTTCTCCTTTTCTCATCCAGAGAAATGTAATATTCTGCCTTTTTACTACTTCCTAGAATATTTCATTATTCTAGAAGAGGGGTGGGTGCTAACTGTCTATAGCAGCTTTTGGAGTACCAAACTACACTGGATTTTCAACTTATCCCCCATCATGCTTTCAGAGAAGCAATCATGGAATCCCCAAATTTAGGTCACCTTTTTTGTCAAATGAATTAGAAATGTTTCTTTATGTACGTAACCTGCTGTGATTGAGATGATTCCTGGCAGCTTTAGTTCAGACTGTTTTTTGAACCTTCGGTGTAACACAAATAGCCTAAACCCTGCAATAAGGTTTAAACATCTGTGAATAAAATTGAAGGAGGATGTTTTTATTCCTCTGCAGCTTTCCATCACACATTCTTCACCTTTTGAGCAAGGGAGAGGGTATTGTTGGAAGTTTTCCCCTTCATACTCCACTGAACTTCACTTCCGTTAGTGTAGGAATTGAAACACCAGTGATTATTTGTTTCAGAAAGATTTCATAGAGTTTGCTTAATGCTTTCCCCCCTTTCTAAATGGATATTAGCTTCTAATTGCTGTGGAACTATTCCTGGTTTAATTTTATTTTGCTTGCTCTGAATCAGGTGAGATCTCTGAAACTTAATGTCTACATTTCTATTTTTATCAGTCTTTTTTCTCCTAAAAGATGACACATGCTTTCAATCTTCATTATCTAGAAAAGACAGACAATCTATCTCTTAAATGTTTCACATGCATCATAACAACTGCCATTACTTTTCCTTTCTACATCTTCACAGTAACTCTTCTGTATAGCACTTAAGGCCCTGTCACACTGCCCAACAGATGCAAAACGTAAGTAAAAAGGACACAGCGGACGAGAAAAATGTTCCATCCGTTGTTATCTGCTCTCAAAAGGGGCAAAAATTTGCATAACCAGAGCGGAAGTAACACGAAAAGGAACGGGACGAGGGGGAGACGCAGAGCGCGATGGAAAGCGGCATGCAGAACGGAAGCCCAGTGATCGGAAGCGGATGAAGCGGAGGCACATGCCGGTAAGGCTTCCAGAGGGACCTCAGCAAAAGTGGACGAGAACGGAATGAAGCGGATGCAGAGCGGACATGGAACGGAGAAGCGGAATCCAACAGCGGATGAGCGGATGCAACAGTGAGAACCTACCGACCAACCGGTTAATTGCCACACGTGGGGGGGATCATCGCGTAAGCCCCGCGCGGATGATAGAACGTGAAGCAGCTCGGAAGCAAGTCATCCAGAACTTCGGTAGGAAAAGACCCTGCTGCCGGAGCACCATTTGACTGCCTATGCACTGCCTGCCTCCATACCTGCCTGCACAGCCTTGGCTGCAAGCCTTCCCTGTCACTGCCTTTCCTGCCAAGCTTGCCTCCCACACTCCTGGCCAAGCCTCGCCTCCACCTTGCCTGTCTCCCTGCCTGCCACCTTTGCTCGGCCAGTTGCCACAGCCCCTTCCTGGCAGCCCTCCTCAGCCTCCCCAGCCAGTCGTGCGCTGCCTGCCCTGCCAGCCTTCCTCCAGCGCTCTTCGCCAGTCCTGGTGCCTGTGCCGTGCCAGCCTTCTCGCCTCACGTCGCCAGCCTTCCTCCGCAAGCCTGGTGCCTGCCAGCCTTCCCGCCAGCCATCCGTCCTGCCAGCCAGCAACCGCCACAACATGGGAAAAGAGATAGAGCCTCAAGCAACCGTGCCCGCCATCCCTGGCAGAGGGACAGGCCACCCTCCCGCCCCTGTCCGCTGAACTCTATTGTTCTGCTGGGGCTTTCCTTGCTGGGGCATTCTTCTCTTTCTGCTGCTCTGGGAGGACTGCTGCATTGCTCTGCTCCTGGCGGTTGGGTCCTCTTGAGCTCGTTGCTTACTCTGCCCTGAGCGCTGATCGTGGCATGTGGTGTCTTTATCTTGTGCGTACCCTGCTGAAGCTGCTCCTCTCCCTGCAGGTCCGCTGTGATCACTGAATCGTGACTCCCGACTCTGCTCAGCGCTGCCTCGTGCCAGCTATGCCGTGCTCTGCCTGGTCCACCTGGCTGGGGCACTGATCAGCTGTGCTGTTACAACTCATAGCCTGTGGCTGATGATCCTGGTCTGGCGCTCCTGCTTTGTGCTATGATGATGAATGAGATACCTGCCTCTGGTGCGGCGGCTGCTGCTGCGGTCGCGGAAGATTAATGATCCTGATGATGATGGACTGAATGATCCTGCTGGTGCGCTGCTGCTGTCTGGCGGTGATGGAGGAGCAAGCCTCCTACTGACCTGGGAGCCCCGTCTGATCAAGCCCATCTGGTCCTGCCGAAAGGGGTGAAGAAGGCATAGTGGGGGAGCGTGGAAGGGCGTGAAGAGGAGCGAAGTACTCATTGAGGAGAACACGAGGATTAGCTGGTGCTGGAGTGGCTGAGAGAGAACTGGACGTACTGTGCGGAAAGGGACACCGCGTCTCTACAGGGACCCAAACGGAAGCCAGGCTGCCTTCGGAGAGAGAGAGGCGGAGGTCTGGGCTACACTCCGGAGGTGCTCCCCGACTAGGTGCAAGCAATCGCACACCTGGTAACGGGAAGCTGGCCACCTCCAAGAACAATACCTTTGTCGCCAGGCCACGTTAATGCTGACTGGACAGAGACGCTACGCATGGCCAGTAGTGCCAGCTGTCCTGAGGTGCAGATCCCCACCGCAGGAGCACAAAGCAGCCCCTCATCACTACCCTCTCTCTGGCAGCTTGCGAGAGCCAGTCTGCTTCCGGGCAGGAGATCAGCTCTGTCGTCCAGGCAGGTTTCTTGTGGAGCGTGCCACGGCGGATGACCTCCCCGCCCCACACGTGTACTACACCGGCTGGAGTGCCGTGGAGGAATGCCTTGGTGCAGTGGGAGAAAGCAGACGCAATTCACCACAGTGCCTACCCGGCAGTGCCACCCCCAGCTCCACTCTACAGAAAGCACAGAGGCAGAGCTGGCAGGGCAGAGCCGACACATGTCCTAGCTGGAGATCAGGACACCATCCGGACAGCCAGCATAGATTCGCGCGGCTCGTCTCAGCTGGTCCACCGACCTGCCTGCATACCTCCAACTGCACGCCTTCGAGCCGGCCCGTCACCTATCTTGAACGCCACCCTCCACGAGACCATGCGGACCCAGTACCAGGTGGTAAGCACAGGATCAGCCGACGCTGCATTAACAACCCTCCAGGCAGCTGACCACCGACTGCTGCTCCATCCAGGTCTGGCGCTCCCACCCAGTGATGTCCCCTCCGTCCAGAAGGCTTTCCACAAGCCCTCACTCTACCAGGGCTTACGGCTGACCAGGAGGTCCAAAGCCAGGCGCACAGCGCAGCCAGCTTCCCAGTCCAGGCACGAGATTCATCGCGCGAACACCAGGTTGTCACCGGTTCACTATGCGATGCCACACATGATGTCATCTTCAACCACCAGACACTGAGTCATGAAATGCCAAGATGCCACACCACCGACCGATAGCCACCCATAGCCAGTCCTACCCAGTCCTCAGACCAGCACAGCCCCACTACACTGCTCCTTCCTTCAGCCCCCAGCCAAGCCAGGCCTCAGTACATCTGTCCTCGGTCTGGGGCTGAACAACCCCATGGCATGAGAAGAGCTCTCAACATCACGGGCCTGACCACTGTCTGAGGAGTACTTATTCAACATACGGAGGGCGTAGTGTAGCCACGGGAGTGAGGGGCAGTGATGTGGTCTCTGAGGGGGCCAGACTACGCCGAATGTGGTGTGCTGTGCATGAACTACTAGGTCACTCAGCCATGCACACCAGCCAGCACGTCCGACAGACTGGATCAGGGCCTGGACCCTTCACCCCTTAGACGAGAGGGCAGGACCTCGCTGCGAGTTTCGACACAGAGGACGAGTAGTGCCAGATAGGACATACATGCTGGGCATCTGAGTTGTACCAGCTCGGGGCTGTACGTTATTCTAAGTGAACCAGGCACTGTGACTCTGGTCAGTATGTTCTTGTATACAGCGTGTTATTATATAGAATGTCTATCTCATTCTTGGAGTTCAGCGACACACGTGGCTACAGTATTTCTGGGCCGTTTTGTGTAATAAAGGTCTTGTGACGAACGGGCTGTAGAAATGGTTAAGCCTTTTGCACGGCTTGGAATGGGGGTAGAGAGGTAGCTAGTGGGAGTGGGCAGAAAGTGATAGGGGCATGGCCATTTGGCATGGTAATAGCCTGATC
>BHFT01065601.1:0-10975 GCA_004320025.1 Laticauda laticaudata | reverse complement strand
TGTCCGTGATGCATCCGTGTTATCCGCTAGGCATCCGCTCTGCATCCGCTCCTTCTGCTGCGCGTCCGCTTCGCTGTCCTCCCCCGGAAGCCCTGCGGATGTGTCATCTGCTTCCATCCTCTTCTATCCGCCCATGCTGTTGCAATTGCTCTTTCCTGCAAGCAATCCTGCGCACATGCACACTTGGCACAGGCTCCTTGGGAACCTTCTCATCACTGCTGCCAGCCCCTACAATCTCTGAAGGCAGCATTCCACTCCCTCATTGGTCCTGGCCTCTCATCTGAGTCCTCACTCTCCTGAGCCATCCACACCTACTGCCGGGTAACCACAACACAGATAACACCTGTAAGAAATGTGAAATGTGATAAGAGACAGGATAGTTTGAAGAGTTTTATTCTATCCAGCACCCAAGACTTAGGTACAACCTGATGGAACATAACAGATTTAAGGAAGATCAGTCAACAGTATTCTAACAGGAATAATGATAAAGCCTAAGTTTGTATTCATACAGTGGAGCATAGCCTTTCCCAGTGAATCTTTGCAGCTGTCACTGTGGAGATGCACAGGAGTTGCAAGGGAGTAGAGTCAATGATAAAAGTACAAAATAGCAACATTTATGTCATGTCACCCTGCACATGTCAATGTTTTGACATCACTGTGGTTCACTGCAGACCCTTCTGTGAAAGTTTAAAAACCAAATTTATATCTAATACTATAGCACTATTTCCACCCCAGTGGATGGGAAAGGCTGTAGATTTAACATATTATTATTATTATTATTATTATTATTATTATTATTATTATTATTATTATTATTATTATTATTATTATTGGATTTATTGGAATAAATCCAAATAAGGTAGTTTCTGAAGAGCCACATATGGATATGAATAGCCACATCTTCAATGTTAGCCTTTTGTTTAATATTTTTCACTGAAACTAATATGAGCTTAAAAAGTAATTAATTTTCATTCAAGTGTTACTTGTGTAGTAATGTCTAAGGAATGGTCAAAGTATCTGACAAACCAGTCTAGTCAACCTCACATATATTGTTCTGCCTCAGGCTGATAGTAGAAGTGCTAGATTATCTTTTCCAAAGCCTCTTCTTGGTTTTTCTGCAGAAGAAGATTTCTAAAACATCCAGACAAATATGACCATCCTGGTATCCAAGGGGACTGTTGCTGGGCTGACTGCGCTTCCCCTTCAGCTAAGTTCTTGAATGAAACAATTTAATTTGCAAGGCAGAAAAATATTATTTAAAGAATCCCTCAGACAGAGGCACAGGAAGAGAGATAAAGAGACAGAGATAATACCTCTGTGCATGAGTGACTAATCTGGATAGCCTAAGAAAGATGAGTCTCTGCTGTCAATAAATCAACTCATTTTGTTTTCTTTCCACCTGTTGTCCACGTGAATTTCCCATATGAACAATTCTACTTCATGAAACCCCATAGGGATGATATCTGTATCACAGAAAGAACTGTGGCCATACATCACTTTGGTGCCTCGGCTAATTTTAAAATAAGCGTGGCAGGTGCTCTTTTCTTTGAGATTACTTAGAGCCAATGCCTGGAAAATAAGGGATGATATTCTTCCCTGGCCAGCATTATTTATTTTCCTCTCTGCTCTTCAGAGAGCTTACCGTGGGCTAAATAGCAACTGAATTGCAATTCAATATTCTGGCATAAAATGAGCAATAGTTATCAGCAACTTTCTTTGAGATGTCTTTCAATGGTCAAGATCAAGAAACAAAATGCCTGTGCTCAGTCCAGACAGTGTGCTTGTTGTATATTATGCAAGTTTAATCAGGTACAAGGTTCTCCTAACCCAAAAACTTGGAGGAAAAGTTTTAGCCTGTATATAGGTACACTACAAGCTTGTATTTTCAAGAGTAACATGATTTAAGAGGTAGAGAGTAAGGGATGAAAAAGTATGATAATGCTTTTCATGACACACATTACATGATAAAGATCTGCATTGAACTGACCAGTAGGAACAATGCCAATGTTTGTTTCTGAAGAAAAATGCAAATTAGGACAAGTTGTTAAGAAAAAAAATGATCAAAACCAAATTATAATTAATTCATGGTCTACCTAAATTTAGATGTTATCTATTAGCAGAGAGAGAGAGAGAGAGAGAGAGAGAGAGAGAGTACCTATTTACCAATGAGTTGAAAAAGAAATGGCAAACCCTTGTTTTTGCATCACAGGCTTGACTGAATATATAGTAGATGCATGGATCTGTTTTGTTGTCTCCAAAATTTCCTTAAATCTCAAGTTCTTTTATCATATTTATAAAGACATTTGTGAAGTTTGGTATAATTTTATCAAACAAACAGAAAAGAACC
This sequence comes from Laticauda laticaudata, assembly GCA_004320025.1. Classification (NCBI taxonomy): domain Eukaryota; kingdom Metazoa; phylum Chordata; class Lepidosauria; order Squamata; family Elapidae; genus Laticauda; species Laticauda laticaudata. The sequence continues at coordinate 8,628 of BHFT01065601.1, read as the reverse complement.
AAAATTTCCTCAAATAGATGAGAAAATGTCTGAGCTACAGATAAGTCTTTCATCTCCTTGAAAGTGATGATGAAAAAAAACCAAGACAGATCTATAGGGTGAAAGGAGAATATTTCATACATCAGTCACTAAACAAAATGCATGCAAGCGGATGAATAAGATGGAAATCTGGGGATCAAAACATACATTGCAGCAATAGACCAGAGCAAGATGAGGAAGAGGCAATGAAAGAAGAGTTGATCAAAGAGTAAAATAGAAGAACTGGGATACATTTTCAGCAACGTACACAAAGCTACTTTGAGATACAATACAGGGGACAGATACAATCAAAGCAGCAGCCAAAAAATGAGTTTCAATAGTTTGAGGATTCACAACAACAACATGGCTTGACAGAGAAAGAAAATATTTTTTTCCTGAGGTCTATACAACTCATTTGCCTGCTAAATCTTACCTATGTTATTGAGGAGGAACAATATGGTCCTTTCATTGTTAAATTCTTTTTCATTTCAGATTAGAATTGAGTTCTTAATAAAAAGAGTCACTTTACCTCTTGTGTTTTTACCTTTATATAAATGAACAACACATGGGTTCAGAAGTGAAGCTTAATTCCTATGCAGCAGATATGATATTCTAGAAATCTGTTGTTTATTGTTATTAGTTTTTTTAAAAAAAACAATTATTGTGATATTTTTGAAGAAAATGTGAATATTACTGAACCTTCCAACTTTAGAGGACCAGCAGAGGGCTAAGGGTCCAGCTGCATATTATGAGCAGCCTTAAAAGACTGGCACTTTGCTGGTATTATCTGAGCAGTGGCAGGCTTTTTGAAAAAGGAGGGGAAGGAAAAAAAACAGAGAAGACAGGCTTAAAAGGGGTGGAGACTAAAGGATGCTCTGAGGCCACCATTAGAAATGAAACTTGTCAGTGCAGAAGGCCAATTGAAGTGCTTTTCACAAATATATTATACTTAAGAAAAACTAGCTGCTACCAAGAAGACAAACAGAAAATCACACATTTCCTGACAGTGGCTAAAGTAGATGCCTTTGATGTGAGCTATATATTTACATACATGGAGAAAGAAAAAAAAAAGATATCTGTAGTTAAGCAGGTATTGATATGGCTGTGGTGGTGCAGTGATTAGAATGTAATACTACAGGCTACTTCTGCTGAGTGCCAGCAGTTTGACAGTTTCAATTCCCACTGGCTCAAGGTTTACTCAGCCTTCCATCTTTCCAAGGTCGGTAAAATGTGGACCCAGGTTTGTTGGAGACAATATATTGACTGTGTAAACTGCTTAGAGTGGGCTGTAAAGCACTGTATATAAGTCTAAGTGCTATTGCTATTACTATTTTATGTTACTGGGTGCCTCTCAATAACTTATTACAAAAACGAACAACCCGGTAATATGACATCAGAAATGCACCACTAGCATTGAGAATATAAGTGAAGTAGAACTGGAATGGAAAGAAGAGCAGTTATACAGGTAGTCCTTGATGTACAAATATTTATTTGGTGACTATTTAAAGTTACAATGGCACAAAAATAACTGTTTTTCATACTTACAACTGTTGCAGCATATACATGGTCACATGATCAAAATTTAGATGGTTGCACTGTCCTGGGGTCATGTGATCACCTTTTGCGATCTTCTGACAAGCAAAGTGGTGAAGTCAGGCTCACTTAACAATTATGTTACTAACTTAACTGCAGTGATTCACTTAAAAAATGTGGCAAGAAAGGTCATAAAATGAGGCAAAACTCATTTAACCACTGTCTCGCTTAACAGCAGAAATTTTGGGCTCAGTTGTGGTTGTAAGAACTGCTGTACCTGCCACAGTGAAGAAGCAACTGAATGAGTTTATTCCGGGATTACAGCTCACATGGAAAAGTTCACATTAGGAAATGCCTGGACTTCAAAGAATTAAAGACATTGATTCAAAGAAAGCATTATCACATCCTGGCATGAGTGCAACACTTTGCAGAACTGACTGGTGAAGACAATTTTCCAAGCTGGATGGATCAGTCTAATTTTGGCACATAGTACTGAATAAAAAAGAACTTGTCTCTGTATGTTTAACATGTCACTCATGCAGTTTTGTGCATATGGCATTGGGTTGTGTTCTGCTTCTGAAGTGTTTCACTGGGCCATGCAACAACTGATAGAAAGCATTCCAGCAACAATGTAGAATGTCATACTTCTATATGGCACCATAAAATCCACAATGGTTGAGTATAACTGGTACTAGAAAAAGCCAAAAATATTCCATTGAACAAAAGGGAATGTTGTTTCAAAGTTCAAGAAATACAGAACTGGGAAAAACATTAATGAAAGATAATGTTAAACCACACCAAAATAAAAAGCACGACATGCCACAACTGGCATGCCACAAAGGTTTAGAAGATCTGGGGCATGGTAAATTATGCCTCCAAATTTATTCTTACACCACAAATCTGCAATCATTAATTTGCAAAGATGCCATCTGGCATCATCCTACCTCACTCATTAGAGTTCACAATTTTAGCCAGCCTATATGAAGGGCACATAGAGATTGAGAAATCCAGAGACAATACCATGCACTGAAGTACAGACAGTTTAACGTAAGTTCTGTCAGACTTGTTAGCCTAGCTTGCCAATAAAATCTTTCAGAGATGAGAATTTTGGAGGGCCTTAGGGAAAAAGGAGGCATTTACTCATGCATACTACATGATAAAAATTATACTGTGATTATTTATGACACTCCCTGCCAGCTTCCTACAGCAACGTCAATGGGGAACCTGGCAAGAAATTGGAAGTCGCTTTTATTCCTACTGCTTTTTTGCCTGCCTGTGGTCATTCTGTTTCTCTGATTAGATAAGGAAATATCTTTGAAAGGAGGGCTCAATAGTTATGGGTTGTTTAGCAGCACATAGGTTTAAACATGTGATGTAAAATTCTAAACATCTATAATGAAATGGCAGAAGCTGACATTAGGATGGTCAAGATTTTCTTGAGAATCCAGGGTTGGTAATCATCCTTGTCTTCCTTTTAGGAATGATGGGATATTTCCTATAGTTCATAGTGTTGTAAGTTCCCATTTTGTTGGGGAAGAACAATAATGACACTACTTCCAATCATAGATTTCAAGAAGCACAAGGATTTTGTAACATTTAGTTAAAGACTGAAAGACATAATTGCAATCCTATCCCTGACAGAACTGTGTCTTCTTGTTCATTCTTACTAGGAGAAAATGTCAGAGCAAAAATTCCCAAATAATGGAGACTTCAAGCCAAAGTTGAAGTGCAAAGCTCACCACAATTCAATTGTCAACTAGAATCAAATTCAATGGTCAAGCTAGAATCAAAATAGACTCATTTTTATGTAACTGAAAACAGTCTCTAGCTTTACCCAGCAACCTGATCACTCTAAAGGAATAACTGGTAATAACAAAGAATATGTTGTTACTATATGAGTTACCTGGCACAGATATATAATGACTTGCCTGACTGTAGACCTATATGCAACACTTCAAGAGAGTTGAATGTTGCATGATTAAATTATTTTATTTTTGAAAGAGGGGACGTGAGGATATAGTCATTTATTAACAAATGAATCTACCCATACGGAATAGTGGCATGTTTTTTTTGCAATGCATTACATTCTTTGTTCCAACATGAGCTGAAACTGTGCTGATCTTAATAAACAATGTTGGTTTACCTCTTGAATCACCTCTGGCATCATAAATAAACATATCAATTGCAAAGATGTTTGACTCTAGGCCTTTGCCTAGCCATACAACATATCTAAGATGTCCTGTTTGCTCCCAGGTAGGTCATGGTGATAATCAATACACGAGAACCAGAGATGGTATTCAGCAGGTTCTGACCAGTTCTAGAAAACCAGTAGTGGAAATTTTGAGTAGTTCGGAAAACTGGCAAATACCACCTCTGACTGGAGATTTTACAGTATTTTTCCCCTGCCATGCCCACCAAGCCACGCCCATAGAACCAGTACTTTAAAAAAAAATGAATCCCACCACTGATGGGAACACCATACATCCACCATTGAAAAGTTGAGACCTCTTCATACATGAACACTTGTATTATCATATAATGTTTTTGAGGGCCAAATCCAAATCACTGCACTTCAAGTAGATTGCTTTTCATGGAGAAAGTTAGGTAATCTTCTTGTCATTCTTTCATCACAGAAGGTATCATATTTGAATCAGATCTGAGATATTTTTGGAAAGCTTGTCCATCTGAAATCACTTGGACACATAACATGCTTCATTCTCCCAGGTTGAATGTGGAATTGGAGAAAATTAATGAAACAGTGATCCTAAATGCAGAAGGGGATACTTCCAGAAACACCTCATGGACTTTCCTATTATCTGGACTTAATATACCCATACATATTCCTGTTGCTTTTATTTCTGATTTTTAGCATGCACGGTGTGTTGTCAGCTTCCTTCTGGTTACTTGCCTCCCCGCCCACAGATAATTACTGATGCACTCATAGGCACCAATAAAAGTCTGCAAGAAAAACAATTTGGCTGTGATTGTACATTCTTTTGCATTTTATGGGCAAATTAGACAAAGAGCAAAGAAATTGCACCTACGATTATAGCAATATTCTTTGTACTGTACAAGATGGAAATACCCTTTGCCATAATCCTGAGTGTGAAGATATCAAGGTGACGGCATGCCCCTTCTCTGTGTTAAATCGGTTACCCCCCCTCCACTAGCAACCCTGAACAGCTTCTCTGCATTGACATCCTAGGGACTGATTCTCCCCGTGGCACAGCTTTCTAACTCCCAAGTTATACCATTATGGCAGAGTATACGGATTCAGAAGCACTTCCCTTTCCTCTCTCAGGGCCCTGCTAGCTGTGTTAGGCCCAGTTCCACATATTTACAGGTGAAGCCACATTGTAGCAACTGACACAGACAGATGACATATTTATTAGCTTGCCAAGGCCTCCCTTGTTTATAGAAGGCTCACCCAGCTAAACAAAACAGTCTGCTTCCCATTGGCTAATTGAGATGCTCCCCCATTGAGAGCCTCAGCAAAGTGCTTGATGAGGCATAAAATGATGATTAATTAATTGACTGCACAGTTGATCATCAAACTGAGAGGTTTATGATGCTCACAGCGGTCAGCAGACTCTCTTCAACATCTAACAGCATGCTCTGTCCTGCTGCTGTCTTTGTTATGACCTGATCTGGGATACCTTCATTCAGGCATGTGGGAGGGGAAAAAGTTTTGGGTGGAAGACTTGATGATGTATGGCTCCTTTGGAATATTTTCAGAAGTCCATCCCTTATCTGAGATGAAATGTGAATGCAACCCTCAAACCCTTTCTTTTCTGGTATGGAAAAGAAAACGTTCTTTTGTTTTTTGTTTTTTTTATACTCACCAGAGGTGGTAATCAGCAGGTTCTGATCAGTTCTAGAGAACTGGTAGTGGAAATTTTGAGTAAGTCAGAGAACCAGCAAATACCACCTCTGACTGGAAAATTTACAGTTTCCTTCTCCTGCCATGCTCACCAAGCCACACCCACAGAACCGGTAGTAAAAAAAAATTGAATCCCACCACTGATACTTACCGTTGCTTTCCATATGCGACATCTGATATTATAGCATGCAAAAACCAATCCTGTGGCCCTATAATGAAACTGAAAATCTGACTGTGCTTGATCAATGACATTCAATACTACTGATGTTTGAGAAGAGCCAATGGTTGGTGTTTAGTATTTAGGAGCTTCTGTGTGGATGATATTTAACATTTGATCATTTGGAAAGCTCTGAAGATTGCAGACTGCAACCTTCTCGAAAATAATGTTGACTTGTCCAAAAGCCAAAGCAAAGGAAGAATCTGAAAATGAATTTGAATGGATGGTGGAGTTTGAAAAACCTTATTAAAAATATGAATTTGAATGCCCAATTTACACAATTTCTTTTAGTGGCAAAACAGTTATTTGACAAGAGATCCAGACTATGTAGGAAACACCTTGCCTGTTACTACTTGGGCTTTAGGTAATAGTGATCTCCCACATAATCTTCCTAATCTTCCCAAAAGAGCCCAGCCAAACATCATTGGTGAAAGAATTTAGCAAACCTGGGCAAGTTTAGTCCTCTGGGAATTAAAAACAGCCAACTTAAAGAAGAGGAGGGCATTCAGACTTCTTAATAAACTCCATGAAATTTTACAATAAAATACTATGCTCCCAGTGAAAAAGCTCCAAATTCAATTACATGTTCTCTTGACTAGGCAACCAAAGTGAGGGTCCTCAACTTTTGGGCTTTGATATCTATGTATAAGAAAATTAGCAAATAGCACTTAGACTTAGATTTATATACCGCTTCACAGTGCTTTACAGCCCTCTCTAAGTGGTTTACAGAGTCAACATATGACTCCCAACAATCTGGGTCCTCATTTCACTGACCTTGGAAGGATGGAAGGCTTAGTTAACCTTGAGTCGATGAGAATCGAATTGCCAAACTGCTGGCAGTCAGCAGTAGTCTGCAGTACTGCCTTCTAACCACTGTGCCACCACAAGATGAGGCTTTCCATCAGATCACTAGACACAGGAAATAGTTGAAAGCCTCATCTTCATTAAAAAGTTTTGATGCATCCCTTCAAATTATTTAACATTCCTATGGATTGCCCTTCCACAATGCTTCACAGTAAATTTTGAGCAAAATGTTTCTCTGAGATTTTCTGCAATATCTTTCCTCTGTTTCAATGTCTTTCCTCTGTATAAATGTTCCACCAGCCATCTGCATGAACCATTTGCTAATTTCTTGTAAAAATCAGAGGAACATCAGATATCCTTCCCAAAGAAAAACCAATGGCTACTGCATTGCATCATTGTCATCCAAGTCTCATTTTCTAGCAAGTCACCCAATGGTATACAAAATGTATACAAAATGAAAACCTCCATTTTTAGTTATTCATTCTTCAGTATAAGTTCAATCAATGTGGTAAAAACATAATAGAGTTTAAGAACCTTTGGGACAAGTCTGGATTTTTCTTATTCTTGGATGAGTCCCTAAATCATTTTACTGAGATAATGGCATAAGATATTTTCATATACTGATGCTGTAACTAGAATAACTAGTACAATTTAGATTCAGCCTAAAAGATCCAGATAATACAATTATATACACTGGAAAGAGCAACTGAGCTTTACAAATTATTTTCCAACATGTGCAAAAGTAATGAAGAAACAAACACCAGATTTTAAACCTGAACATACTTGGGCAAAGAGGGCTAACCATACTGTAGGATGACTGAAGAACAGTCGCTTGTTAGATATGCAATAGAAGGAAAAAAACAGGTAGGCATTGTTCTCCCTCCCTAAAAGGAGTGAGAATATCTCAAGTGCCAGAAGGAAATAATTTATGGTATACGAATTTTATGTTCTTCAGCTGCAGCTTTTATCAAGGGCACTACAAAATCAAACCAAATATATAGCTTATGCAGGTAAAAATGTGATGTATAAACGAGATAAGATAAAACAAATTCAGCACAATATATTGTTTACATCTACAACAAAGAAGGCACATTTCTGAAATGAATATTTTATAATTCAACTTATTTTATCTTGAAAACACGAAAACAAATATGCCTGTCAATGAATTTGAAGTTAATGCAAAGAGCAGCCATTTGCAAGATGAAAAATATCCACTTTTAAAGAGGAAAAAGTCCAATCTAATTATATCAATATTTTAAAACAGTATTTTTTGAGCTCATCTTTTATCATCGCTTTCATGCTTTACATTCTCATATAAAACCAAATGACTGCACAAGTTTTCCACCTCTCCAAAAGGCTTCAGCATTTTTGCTCTTTCCTTATCATTATGTAAAAAGGGAGAGAAGTAGTTTTCTTTAAACAGAATGCACCTCTAGCTGGGGTTACCAGCTAAAATATGTTGATTAGAAATGACTAGAAATTGAATTTTACTTGTGTTAAATTAAATAAATTGTTTATTTCTTTTGGATTTGCAATATGCATCATCTGTCTTTGTCAGCTCCACCTACTTCAATTTCCTTTCCTGCTTGCAAGAAAAAACAGGAAGGTAAGAGCTGTGCATGTGGCCCTGAACCCCTGAATGAAAGGTGAGACAACAAATAATTTAATAAATAAGCAAACCATCTAAAACACATTGTGTAATTTCCTGCTCATATTTGGGATACTTCTCCCTGCTTTTTAACCAATTAAATCTGTAACAGAAATAGTTTCTGTCTGATAGAAGAAAGCTCCAGTAGTTCCCCAGAGTGAATAACAACTGTAAGGTTAGGACCCCCATATCTTGGGTGGGAAAATTCTAGATATACTCACTAGATGGCAGCTAAGAGTTGTGCAGGATTTTATATTTCCTTGCTGCCATCTGTGATCACTTGGATTTCTGCAACCTATCTAAATCATCATATAAATTCTATCTGATGCAAGACTTTGGACCAAAGCCCCTGTCACACAGCACCAACGGATGCAAAGAGGATGTAAAACAGAGAGAAACAATTGCCATCCGTTGGTTAACGCGATGCTTCCGTTCTGTACTCACTGCGTCTCTTTTTCATCCTCTCTATCCGTCCAGCATCCGTCGACTGACATTTCATCCGCTCAAAAAGTTTTGAGCTGCACAAAA
>BHFT01065600.1:0-11237 GCA_004320025.1 Laticauda laticaudata | reverse complement strand
ATCCGCTTTCCATCCGCCCTGCGTCCTCCCCCCGTCCGTTCCTTTCTGTGTTATCCGCTCTGGTTATGCAAATTTTCGCCCCTTTTGAGCGCGGATAACAACAGATGGAACATTTTTCTCATCCGCTGTGTCCTTTTTACAAACGTTTTGCATCCGTGGGCCAGTGTGACAGGTCCTTTAGTTCATGACCTCTTGCAGATCATTGTGTGGATTCCTGGGAACAATAAATCCAAAGTTTGGCTTTGTAAATTAGTCACAGTTGGGTATGTCTAAGTGAGAATGCTGTGCAAGTGGGATGTTGTTGTTGTTTTAACACCAGTGTAACCTGGATGTATTTCAGAATTTGCTTTAATCCATTGCTTTTGGATTGCTTTTGCTTTAAATATATCCAAGCCTGATTTATTAATGGCTTTAGAAAATGGATGTCCAGAATGGAACCAAGCAATTTATTGGGTTTTGAGGACACTCAGTTTACAACTCTGCTTCAGTTGTTCTTCCCAGCAGCTTCAACATTTTGGCTTGTTTGCTGTAATTTTCCTGGCATATGCCTTGTCTCCTGGCCTCTTCTACCAGAGAGGTCCCACACACTGTGCAGAAAAGAGGACTGGTATTGGGACTGCTGCTGGATGGTTTATATTCAGGCAGCCAAGGGGTACTCAAAGCTTTCCAGAGTCTTTTCTGATTAATGCACTTTCAATTGATATCAAACAGAGATTAAATTTAACACAGCTTTTAGAGGGTTTGGGGCAATTTTTTTAAAGAGAAAAAAAGCATATTGCGAGGAAACTTCAGATGTGTGCCAATATATTAGAAAGAAATTATGTTTTTATGAATTATAGGAATAGAATAATTCTTTATCTTTTCTTTATTCTTTATCTTTATCCATTATAACAATGCTGTTTTTATCATTTTAAAACTTTTTCATCTTAAATTATTCTGATTTTAGTGTTAATTTTGATTATATTGCACACTGCCCAGGGGCCCTCTCTGGGCAATTAAGAAATATGAAATACAAATAAAGACATAAATAGAGATAATAAAGAAAAGCAAATGTTCTTCAGTTTTATTTTCAGATTAATCACTTCCATGAAATGGATACCTCCTAATGTCTTTTCTTCTAGTATTGGTCCACTAATACGATTACTACTTTTTCCTTTCTAGATTACAGATATTCCTACTCAAAAATTTGCACTATTGAATTCAGTGGGGTTTATTCACAGGTGGTTATGTTTACAATCCTACAAGGCTCAGCAAACATATATCCTTTTCCTGGGATAGGTTTGGTCTAGTTTAGGTATTATTTTCTGATAAGAGAACATGCCAAGGATTTCCACACTGTCTTTTTGTGGGAAAGAAGAAACCGAGCAGTCTACCTTCTCAAGGGTCTTTGGAGATCCTTAGTCATCTAGGTCATGGTTGTCCCAAGATCCTTTTTCAAAAGCCAACTGGATTTTCTTTATTTTCCTTGAAGATGATTTGCTTCTCATCCAAGGAGCTTCTTCACTTCTGAGAACTGAAGAAGCTTCTTGGATAAGAAGTGCAACATCTTCAAGGAAAAACAAAGTCCAGTTGCCTTTTGAAAAAAAAGCACCATGGGACCTTTTCAAGAGCTATCTTCACCCTCTGGAATACTTTCCTTCTGAGAAGGGAATGTCTCCAATTTCTTAGTCTTCATAGAGACATTGAAGAGCTTGTATTTGTCCAGAGATGTGGACACTGATGTTTTTCAGAGATTTTGGGGAAGTTGAGGGCAAGTTTACCTCAGATATAGCAATTCAGGACAGGTACTGAGAATTCTGGTGAGAAAGCACTTCAAAGAGACTAGTTGATCCACTAGTTGAAATCTGACCAAATGAGATCTACAAATGTCATAAGCCTTTGATGATCTTGTAAAACAATGCTGAAATCCTGTTGATAATTTTCTATTGTTTATTTTATTGTTGTTTATGTTTATGGAAAGGTGCCTGGTCCAGAAAAGTCTGTCAGTGCCTGTATCAGAAGATTTTTTTTTTCTGAAAATCTAATTCCGTTGAATTTGGGCATTTACTTTATGTAAGTCAGATAAGTTTGGAGATTAATTTTGGGTTTTAAAATTTGTAAACTTCTCAGAACCGCTGTCCTCTGTGAGATGATCCAGGGGTTGCCCCGTTCTCTAGAGTCTTAAAACAAGGATCCAAACTCTGTCAAGCACCTTGGAATACTCATCTCTAATGATCTAAGTGCTAGAGCCCACTGTAACTACATAGCCAAAAAGGCATTAAGAGTTGTTAATCTAGTCCTATGTAGGTTCTTCTATGGTAATATCACACTACTAATTAGAGCATTCAAAACATTTGCTAGACCTATACTTGAATACAGCTCATCAGTCTGGAACCCATATCATATGTCTGATATAAACACAGTTGAAAAAGTCCAGAAATATTTCACAAGAAGAATTCTCTGCTCCTCTACTCATTGCAGAATACCTTATGCTACCAGACTTGAAACTGTAGACCTAGAAAACCTGGAACTACGCCGCCTTCAGTCCGATCTAAATATAGTATATAAAATCATATGTAGTAATGTCCCACCTGCAAATGAATATTTCAGCTTCAGTCATAACAATACAAGAGCACACAATAGAAACAAACTCAAGGTTAACCACACCAAACTTGACTGCAGAAAATATGACTTCAGCAACAGAGTGGTCAATGCCTGGAATACTCTACCTAACTCTGTGGTTTCTTCCCCAAACCCCAAAATCTTTAACTTTAGCCTGTCTACTATTGACCTCACTCTCTTCCTAAGAGGCCTGTAGGGGGCATGCATAAGCACACCAAACATGCCTACCGTCCCTGTCCTACTGTTTCTTTTTATTTTTCCTATAAGTATCTATATCATGTATTCAAAACTATGTTTATTCATATACCTGTATCTTGTAAGCGATTGACAAATCAAATCAAATCAATAAAATAAATAAAGATAGCTTGCCCACCTTTGGAAGTATATACAGCAAGTTTCATAAGCAGGTTTTGAATGGAAAATATTGATAGGAAACTGTTACGTTCAGCTGAGCTGAGCAGGAACTGAAGTCCATTCTCATTGGCTGAGCAGTCTGACAGCGAACCATATTAAAGTGAGCTGTCAGACCGCGTTGGTTATTGCTCGTGCCTGTCAGCCGACTCGCAACAGTAATAGCTATTGCGGTTACTGTGGTTACAGTTACTCTTACGGTTAAATGTTACAGCTAATAGTTACTAGTTAATAAAGGTTGACTTAGCATAATCGTGGACATCGTTTGTGCCTCACAAAAGAAACAACCTCTCATCAACTGATTCTATTGTTTCTTCTCACCCAGCACTAGATAGATAGAAAAGTGCAAACTCTGGGTGTAGGCCATAGACATTTCTAAAACTCTTGCCAACCTGTAATACTTTAATGTGGCAGAAGGGTGGAGTTATTATATACAACAGGAAAATAATCATTTTAGCCATTCTTAATTAGAGGAAATCAAATCAAAATAAGGTAATGTCCAGGCCCCGTGTGCTACATTTTAGAGTGTATATCTTAGTATACTTCTGAAAGGTCCTTCTATTCAGAAAATGTATAAATTCTAAATAGAAGCTCTATCTCAGGTTGGACATTTGAAAACATTTCACTTTTGTATGCAGTACTTTTACTTATCATTTTGGATTTTCACCCTGCCTCTTTGCCTTCTAGAATGCAATATTTCCCTCCTGGGAATCCAGACTGTGTTCCACTACACACACACATACCACTTGTATGAAACATTTTACCATACCCAGTAAGCCTGAAAATAATAGGATGAACATGTCTTTTATGCAAGTTTTTCCACAGCTGACCAAACAGCATTGGCTACCTGACATTGTCAGGATGTGTATATATACTTTGAAAGCATGCAAATACATGTAGATAAATAGGTACCACTTTGGTGGGATAGTAACAGTGTTCTGTGATGTCATGCTGGCACATGACTGAGAATTACTCTGTGGGCACATCAGGAATACCTGGAATAAATCATGGTTCCCTGGCCCTTCCTAAAGGGCTAGTCAAGAGGCAAAAGATTTCACTGGAATGGTACCTCAAAAAGCCTGATTCAGAACATGGGTTTTGCAGTCCTAGTAGCCTATACCCAGCTGGCGACAGTGGCAACAGAGGTATTTATCCAGTGTTTTTGCCAAAATGGCTAAAGCAGTGTTGTACATTGTAGTGCAAGCCCCACCCTGTTTGTACAAGGGTTGAATGAAATGTTAATTCTTCCATCTCATAATTTTAAATAGGAATAGTTTAATTACCGCAATGAGAAAATAATAATTCATATATGTGGGTGGTGGTGTTGTGACCTGTATTTACTTCACTATATAATCACCACTGTTTGCTATGCACTTCTGGCAATGATGGACAAACTTCTTTTTAAAGCTGCCACAAAAGAATTTACTGAAATATCCCTATTTAAACTAAAGTTGGAAAGGTGAAGGCATTACTGTACTTCTTAGCCAATACTTACATTATTCGTAACAGTAGGAACAACAAATATTTCTTAGTAGGCCAGCTACTAACACCCTTTGGTGATCTTAGCATGTCTAACCTTGGAAAGTCTGGCCGCCATCCTTTTTGGCTAATACGCAGAGTGAAGAATGAAAAGTGGGTTAGCTGGATGTATTAACTATTTTTCTGTTATGCTAACATGCATACAATAAAAAAGGTCAGCTAGTGAGTTAATATTATTTCCATTGTGCTTATAATTGGCAGCCCAACATATTTTTTGTCCTCTAATGTATTTACATTGACTCTAGACCTTAATTAATTGCCAGAAGTCTATGATTCCCCATATACAGCACTGTTGGAATTATGATAAGAAACATGGCTCTCCCTGGTTTTGCTAGAATATGCAAAGCTATAAAAGGTGTTTATTCTATGAATATATTTTGAATAAGCAGATTCACTTTATGCAACCAGTAGTCAAGTAATAATTCCTTCTATCTCTTTTTAGACTAAAATTGAGCAAAACTCTCTTTAAATGCTCCTTTTATAAGCTATCATAAAGAAAATAAATCCATCCCTTTTCTCTACTATTATTTTTTTTCTACCTGCAAGGATCTTGACAGTGTGTAAAGAAGCAAGTATTCATTCTCCAATCCTTCTTCCCATATCTTGCATTCCTAACATTGTGTAGTGCAAGAGATTGGATTGAAAAGAGGTACATAATGGGCATAATATTTGTGCTAACATAAATAAAATTAAAGAAAATAAAATCTATTTCAAATGATGACTCTAAATGCATATTAAAAAAAAAACAGTTCCAAACAGGTCAGTGTTGACATTTTAGTTCAGAAGTTGAAATTCTACTTCCTGATATTAGGAGTAAAATTCAGACATAATTTTAAACAACCCTGTGAATGTTTCATGCTGGCAGTAAATCTTGAATCTTCAAACTATCACTGTATTTCAGAAACTTGCAATGATTCATCTTCAGCTTTGTTGAAATGATAGTTTTACTTCTTTTGACCATGAAACTGTGTTTTTTCCCCTCCTTATTGATTGGCCAACTGCATTTTAGGAAGAACTTCTATTGTAAGGTGGCTACCTTCAGATGTCTTGAAATTATATGTTATTATAATATCAGTTTCATTTCAACCAAATGTCTGGAAATATTTAAAAAGCTGAAACTAGACTGGGCAGCCTCTCCCCATTCTCGATCCACTAGAAGTGTTTGGGATATAGTTCCCAAATTCTACCTAGGAAACCCACCTAATATTGTGTGTATCAGTAGATGACAGTATTCCACTGAACTTATCTGGACTAAAAAGTAAGCAGAATTACTGACTATTACTAGGAAAGATGATGGCAATGGTTCTATATTGGAGATCAAAATAATGTTCTAGAACTCACTGCCAAACCATTTCTACATTGCTGGCACAAAAATATATATGGATATGACCTTGAAGTCATCAGGAGCCCAGTTCAGTTTAAAGGAGGGGACAGACCCAGCCCTCCTACTACTACTATTACTCCTCTTTTAATAAAGGAGACATTCTTTTTATTTCTTGGTATACGTCAACTGGGCAAAGAAATCAATTTGTCATAAACAAAATACAGAGGTATTTATTAAGCAGATGGAGGGTATCAGGCTCCAACAACCAAGAAAGACATCTAATGATTCTTAGAAGGATATTTCTTTATTGTTCCACACTTATAGGCAAGAATCTTGTCAAAATGAAGCATATCATTATTTATATGAAGCATATGAAGATGTGTTGGATATATTTGCCAAGTTAAATTATTTTAAAAAATAATAAAGGCGGGATACAAACAAAGAAATAAATATTCTGTGAACTATTTGGGAGGGATGGACTTCACCCTCTTTCTCTCACACAAATTATCTGAACTAAGCTGTCTCTTACACCTCTGGAAGACAGCCCTTTCCCTCCTGGGAATCTGGCCCATGACATTGAATCGTAGAAGACTTGCTGAAATGAATACATCTTCCAGTCATGTTGTATGCTCGGCTGAGGAATTTTGCTGAAACGTGAAGTTTGCCGTACATATTTAATAATATTAAAGCAACAAAATGAAACCTGGAAAGATCCTTGGACTGGATAGGATTCCTACCAAGGGATAGGAAATCAACAAATCAAGGAAAGCCTAGCTCCTGTCTTATTAGAGGTATGTAACAAACAAATCTTTTGAAAAAAAGACTATTGATCTTATTGTATTCTGAGCTTTACATAACAGTGGCTTTCAAAAGGGAGAGGTGCCCATAAACAGTGTATGTTATAATCTGATAACTTTGGTCAACGTAGTTGCCAAGATTTTGATAGCTACTTTGGCATGAAGCTTATAGCAATATGACTTTTCATAATTTAGCCAGCATAGTCTGGTTTTAATGAAAGGATGTGAAGCCTCTGACAGGATTATATTGTTGGTAAACATGTTGGCAGACTATTCTGATAGTAATGAAACAATTGGAATGACTTTGTTAGATGTTCTTGATGTGATGCAAATTAAGTTTTTAGAACAATCTATTAAAAAAAAAAAGAACCTTGAATCTCCATCATATTTTCTTTCATGGATAAACATTTATTATGCCACGCCTACTTGCATAAATACTGATGGAAATATTTCCACTATAATTAAGATGTCACATGAAACTTGTCGAGGATGTTTTTTTATCTTCCTTCAAACTAATCCTGAGAATTTGGAAAGTGAAAACTGCCAATGTGGAAGTGCCTATGAATTAGGAAGGCAGTACAGATACATTATTTTTCTTTGGCCAAAGACTGAACTTTGCCATTGAGTGATATTTTTGAGACATCACTCCCAAAAGTAGTGTGTAGGGACAGTCCAAAGCTACATTTAATTTTTTTAAGATGCATGTATTGTAAATGCATGTTTATTCTACAATTAATATTCCTTTTCAATCCCCTTATTAGTTTTATGCAAAGATATCTATTTTTGGGTAATTAACTATTTTGTTGTAAAGTTGATATGGATTGGAGTATCTTTTAATAGATTTAAATACTCTTTAGCTCAGCAAATTCTTAGAAATATGTAATGTAAACCAAAAGCACAAGAATCCAGCACTAATCCACAATTTCAGAAATTTGTACAAAACATAAGATAGAATAAGAAGACAGAACCATAACTAAACACTAATAATATGAAGACTTTAGGCAATATATTATGGTAATCCTGAATTACTGCAATAAAGTCTCATATTGCTGATATGCCCTGATTTTACCTATTTTCCCCATATTTTAAATACATATATTAATATAATATCATGTTGTAATTTGCTCCATTCCTTCTTTACAATTCTTTATAAAAGTCTAAAAAACTTAATAAAAGCTTAATCCTCTCATTTAATATTGACATTCCAATTCTTTTCTTCTCTCTGAGCAACAGTGGAAATGGCATTTAAACTGAAGCATATACTGATGTATATATAATTCTATGAATGTTGTAATATCTGCAAGGAAATACTTAGATTCAGTTACAAAAACCTGCTGCAATGCTTAAAGATGGAACTTATTCATTCTGGGATGAAGAAGTTGAGGTGATTAGAAATATTGCAGAGAGGTTAAAATATACTTGAATTTATAACTGTTGTGGTGAATATTGGAACTTTTTTCTTTCTTTTCTATTTTCAACTTTTCTTTTCTTGCACTTTTTCCCTTTTCTTTGATTTTTCCTTTCTTTTTTCTTCCTTACTTTGTTAATTTGTGTTTGTTTTTATCTTTTTATTTAAAAGTTTTAATAAAAAATATACACTATTATCAAGTAGATTCTGCCCGCCTTGTCACTGGATGCAGAGAAGGCTTTTCATAAAGCATATTGACATCTATTTTTTAATTACCATTGTTTCTTTTAAACAGAAGTGAGGAATATTGGTGTTTTATTTGATAGAAAATATAGAAGGACCTAAAATATATATTTTTTTAAAAGTGATGCTCAAGATTTAATGGGTTGTAACCATTGGATCTTAAAGTTAATGGAGCTGGCAAAGCCCTTAAATTATGGGAAACAGATAACTTCTTTCCAAATGAAATACCAAGATTCAGAGGGTTTCTAAACAGATTGAACCACGATATTAGGAAGATCATCACATTAATCATCACATCCTTTGCATATCGTTTAAAAGGAAAGTTTCCTGTGTTCAGTGGAATTTGGTTCCCTGAAATCAGTCTACATGAAATTGTAACCTTAACCCAATATTTAACTTTTACATCAAAACCAGTGAGTGCTGCTGAACTGGACTAAGGAAATGTTGGCTGCACTCTATTATTTGTACACATTTATTACATTGTGTGAAGAGTTGGAAATGCCTTACAAAGGTTTGTTTGATCCGATTGGGAATTTATAATTTCATCAGGAAGGCAAGAAACGTAATCTTGAAAGAACGATGCCTGTTCAGGGAGGCTTAAATTATTTATAAAAAATAATAAAAGTGGGATAAAAATAAATACATTTTTGTTCATCAAGAAAAGTTTAAAGAACTTAGTGCAACATTTTCCTCGGATTACTTTTATGACATGTATTTTAAGGATACTTTTTACATTTTATAATATTTTATGTATTGGTTGCTATTGATCACAGTTCAAAAAGCAAAAGCAGTTTAGGAAAAATAACTAGTTGAAGTAACTATTACTCAGAAGTAATCTGAGTTCATCTTGACTTTTTCTCAAAGAAACCCTTAGGAGCTTTCCCAGAACAAGGATTGCAGATGAAGCTTTCTTTATCAGCAGGAGTAAAAGTTGGAGGATGGCTTGCTTACAAACAAACAGTTTCCTTTCAGCTGCAATCCCAAGATGCCATTCCAAATATTCTGGCTCTCTTCCACTAGCCCCAGAAATAAGGGGTCTTTTTCAGTTGCATGCTTTGCATGTCCAACTTGGAGCTATTTGTCTTGGTCTGGAACAAATGAAGAACTTTCTCCCTTCCAGAATTTAAAGCAAATTCCTAAGAACCATTCCTAAGAAGTCTGTAAGAGGTGTGCATAAATGCACCATCGTACCTCTTGTCCCTGTCCCATTGTCCCCATTTGTTTGTATCTATTTCCTGTATGCTTACTCATGTTTATATTTATCCCTATAATCTTGTCAGCGATTGACAAATAAAATAAATAAATAAATAAAAAATAAAATCCATTCCAGTTTTTGATGGGAAATGTTGTCACATATTACTCCAAAATTGTATTCCTATTCTTAGTCTATCCTATAAGACTCAGTGAACATGGAGAAAATAATGTTTAAACTCATGTATGATGAGTTTATCATCATAGGTTCATGCAGGTCCATCCAAAATAAATTCACTGATAAAGATTAAGCTTCCTCGAAGGAGTAGTACATAATAAAGGCTTCCAAATTATAAGGAACATTTGGAGGGTGATTAATGTAAAGGAGTTTTGCAATGGGAGAATAAGAGCAATGCTCATCAAGAACACTGTCGGAGAATGAAATACAGATGGTGGGATGAGCTAACTGAAACATCTTTAAAGAGAACCATGGTGTATGAAGATCCAAAAACTAAAAAGCAAGCTGTGTGTTATGTAACAGGTGGTTTTAAGTGAACAATGTTGTTTATCCAGTATTAGTTGCTCCGAATTCAACCCATGTATGGCTGTTTTTTCTTCCTGAAAAATAAATTGTTTTCAACTCAATGTGCCTTTTAAACAGACCCCTTTGCAAAAACAAAACAAAATCCTGATATATTAGAACAAAAAGAATTGATAATATTCAGTAACATTATTTCTAATTGTTTTTTTTTCTTGTTGGATCTCACTCCTAACTGTTTCATCTATTAATTTCCCCTTTTTGATGATTACTATATCCACAGCTGAGCATAATTTTTGAAGATTTAGGAGTTTTACTGTAATGTTGGAAAATTTAGGAGTTTTACAAAATCATCAGAAGCCTGCCTTCAAATTAATAGTAGCTGATATGACAAAAATAACTGTGCTTTATTTCTGTATACTTACTTCCTGCAGTTTATAAACATTTTAAAGATTCTGTGTCCCAGTCTATAAAAAAATCAATACATCATTATTGATGTTTAGGCTAGAAATGAAGAAATTTTATTTGGAACATTTATATTGTCACCTACTCACAGCGATTCAAGGCTGAGGCGATGTGTCTACCTTGAGCATGAAACCAGCTGAGTGATTTGGAACCAGTTATTTTCTCTTAGCCCTAGACAGAAGGCAATGGCAACCAACACTTCCAAAAAACTTGCCCAGAAAAAAGTCTAATAAGTAATAATAATGGCAGCATGCATCTAGTTCAGGAGTCTCAAACTCAGATTGTCACAATAGCTATATAAACATTATTTTATTAACTAGCGGGTGGCAATGCTAAAGTCTTTTCCAACATTAGTAGAAAAGTCTCTGGTAAGTCAAAAAGAAAGTGAAATATGTCATAATATACCTTTATAACTTTATGTCACAGTATTTTCAGTGGTGGAATTCAATTTTTTTTACTACCGGTTCTGTGGACATGGCTTATTTGGTGAGTGTGGCTTAGTGGTCATGTGACTGGGTGGGCATGCTTGGTGATCATGTGACTGGGTGGGCATGGCTTGGTGGTCATGTGACTGAATGGGCATGGCCAACTCAATGTCACTCACATCAAGGGGTGTCTCACTTGGCCCCTCCCCTCCCAACCCTTCCTTGTCACCCAGCCTCAACTTATCTGTAGTTCTGTAAAAATGTTCACCTTTTTTGACTTTATTATCTGCATACT
>BHFT01065598.1:0-38949 GCA_004320025.1 Laticauda laticaudata | reverse complement strand
AAGGAAAGAAGTAAATTTTGAGATATTGTGAGATTTGTCACGCTTTAAAACAACATTTTTTAGAAGTAACAGATTTTATGACGCATTTAATTCTGTGTTCAATACCAAAAAATACTTGAAATTAATTTAGCAACATTTATCTTCCTTAAAGTCATAAATGTTAGCAAGAGAATTTCCTCTGAGGCAGATGTTGATATAGAGGCATGATCGAGTATAGCTAAACATTAGCGGAGTTCACAAAATTGGGTTATTTACATGTTGTTTATAGTGCAAAATGTTTTGTGAATTAAGTCTAATTATTAGTTCGTTTCGACTATTGGTGTTTTATGTGATTTGTTTTTTGTTATTCGATCGGGCGTTTTTTCGTATTTTGTATTTATTTGTGATGGTGTTTCTTTCTCTATGTAGGCAGAATAGTCAGAGATTAGTGTAGGCCCCGCTACTGGGTTGGGTTACATGTTCAGTCGTGTGTTTGGCGGAGTAGGAGGTACGAACTGTGCTGTTATGGGGTCGGGCTATATACGTAGGAGAGTTTCATTTTAATTTTTAATTTTGTCGATTTTGCGATTTTCTGGTATTTATTTTCTTGGTATTTCTTTTTTGGATACAATTTTTTGTGTTTGTGATGCTATATTAATTAATATGCAAGGAGCCATTCACATACAATAAACCAGTTTTATAATAATCAACTGAAAAGCCTACCCTGCGGTAAAAAAAAGACCTAAATAGAATAGAATAAATAAATAAATGGGTGGAAAAATATTAGTTGGATGCATAACAAAACACTCCTTCATTCAGTTAAGCCCTGTCACATGCCCAACGGATGCAAAACATTAGTAAAAAGGACACAAAGGCCCGAGAAAAAATGTTCCATCCGTTGTTATTCCCGTTCTCAGCGGGGGAAAATTTTGCTAACACAGATGCAGGATAACACGGAAAGGAACGGCAACGCGACGAGGACGCAGAGCGGATTGCTAAGACGGATGCGCGAACGGAAGACCCAGCAGACTGGAGAGCAGATGGGAGTGATGGTACATCCACTTAGGCTTCTGGGGAGCTCAGCAAAGCGGACGCGAAACAGATACAAGACAAGCAGCTCCACGCAACCAAGCCACTCCTCCACAAGGACCAAACCCTGGACTGAGCAGACCAAGTGGAGTACGCACGAGACGTCATTTTTGTTTTATCAGCTGTTGTGGTTAATTAAGAGTTCGTATTCTTTGAATTCACACACTTCTTCATTTCCTTTTGTTGTTAATCAACGGTCTTGTGGAAACCTTTTAGAAATGGTTAAGCCTTTGCATGTGTGGATGGGGTTAAATGCGTAGGTAGATATAGCATGGGGAATGGGCCAGGGTGACCTTTGGGAGGTAATAGCTGTGGGATGACGATTAAACCTTACCACGTGCAAAGCATAAGTGGGAACTGTGATGGTCCACCCTCTGAGGGTGCTTCGGCTAATTTAGGAACGGAATCGAATCGAAATTGCAGTCAGCACCACTATTCAATGACTAATTAACTTCGCAAAGGGGGAAAATTTTGGGGCTAAAACACACAAAATTTTCATGTAAAAATTATCTACACACTCTACAGTAACTTTCCAACACCAAATTTGCGGACTTACGGTTTTAAAATTGAGGGATTTCATAAAGAGTTTTCTGTATATTTCGAGCTGGGCATCCCCACAGAGCACTGTCTAAATGCCAATCCCGTACACATGCAAGCACAAATATGAATGAACGAATTCAAAGTTTTAGTTGTAACTTGGTCCGGACATGAAGACGGAAATGATTACACAACATAAAATAAATGAGATCACAGATGAAAGTTACCACTAAGGCTGTAATTTGTCTCCCTAAGTTTCTTCACGCGCATGTATTTTCTTCTTTGTCATATGCCGCTTTATCACAACTTGGCCACCCTTTCAATAGGTGATAACACTTTCACACTAGACACAAAATGCTTTCCCTGGTTCCGTGACTTTTCTGATGTATTCAGATATCATGGTGCCATCAACAGTTCTCTGGGTCCATTCCCAATTCCACTTGAAAATGGCGTGAAAAGGTGAAGAATCAGCGGGAATTCCAATGTGCGGGCTGTGGAGGCAATCACCCGTAGTCTGAATGCAGGTTCCTCAACGCAATATGCCGGGCTTATTAATAAAAGGGGGCACATCGAAAGGGTCTGCCGCAACAAAAGAGCTATAGTCCAAAAAGACACAGCAGCACCACCACCCCAGACACGACAACAGACCAGCTGGCAACCGATGGAACCAAAATAAAAGAACCAGTGACAGAGAAGAAATGCATCAGACAGTCACCATTGATAATGCCAGGGCGGAAAGTGGAAAGAAGGTTCGGATAGAGGTGAGCATTGAGGGGAGGACCCTGCTCAGATAGAGGTCGACTCAGGCGTCGTTCTGATCAATGGTTTTCCTGGAATACATCTGACGCTAACTTCCAAACATCAAGCAGAAGAATTAAGAAACAAAAACTTGTGCTAAAAGACTACCAGGGAAATCGAATCCCAGTAATTGGCCTTGACATTTTTAGTTGAATTTAAACAGCACGCGAACATGCCCCTAACTCTCGTCGACGTGCCGTACCTAGGCTTCTGCTAGGAATCAAATGGTTCACGCCTCTTGGATTCGGGATGACCAGTATCTATCGCATCGCGACTACCAACTGGGAGGAGAACCTAATCCACGAATTCCAAGATGTATTTAACGGGACTCTAGGCAAGTACCAGGGGACCCAATCTCATTTAGCCTATACCCAAAATAGCCCTCGCATTCGCTTAGATCATCAGATATGTGTTCAGCATTCACACAGTACAACCAAAAAATTGACGAACAGCTGAATAAGTTTGACAGCACAAGGGTTTTTAGAACCAGTTTGACCACGCACAGTGGGAAACCCCTATTGTAACACCAGGAAACGCAGATGGGTCAGTGCGCATTGTGGGGACGCGCTACACAAAGGACTACCCAGTGCCCGTCAGTGCACCATTTCAATTGCTACTCGTAGGGGGAGGCCCAAAATATTCTCGCATACTTGACCTGACCAAGGCTGTATCAGTAATACCACTTGATCCAATACAAGCAGTAGAGAGCACAACGCTAGCTACGCGTCGAGCGGCTTAAAGTATACCATAGCGTCAGCACTCCCGCATTCTTCCAAGCCATGTATATCCAACCTATTGCGTCAAGGTTCACCATTGACTCATCATGTTTAACGCTGTTGCTTCGAGAGAAATGTCCAGCGGATACGCTAACCGAGAAGTCTACTAACCTAGCGGACATCATCTCAGATAAATAGCCCTACACGACCGTCAGCTAATGGAGTCAGACAAATTCCGTACCAGCTGGGACCAGCTAACGCAGGCCGATATATGCTCTTTATGGTAGGCTATGACCTACACGCATGAGTACTCATGGCACTAGATAGCAGAAGGCATATACGTTGACTCACTCGACCAGATCGAATTCTATCGGCATGAAGTTCAGAGAAGGATGCATCCCACGAGGAGAGCTCAAATGCTCAGCAAGAACAAAACCAATCTCACCAGGCGTTCGTCCTAGGCCTCAAAAACTTTCATACAATGTGTCTCTGCCCCATAAGGCGATCGCAATAGGACCCCCTATTCTCGGGCTTCTAGACGATTCAGGAAAATGACGATGTTGCGTTGGACGTGCGGGCAGGTGAGGGAAGCTTTCCAAGGTATTAGGACGTATTAATGTCAGACACATTCTTATCAGTTTAGCAATGCCCTCTGACTGAAAGGTCACCGTGCAATGCGTTCACCTTTTGGGGCGTTGGCAACCAGTCTGCGTCACCAGCTTCTGCATAGATATTCGGCAGAGAGGCATGTATTTACGGCGCATTACTTATACTCATACACCGTACGTCTTCCAAAGCAGTAGAGGCCCCGCACATTTACTAGCCAGCCAACGCTTGTCTAGAAGTTGAAGGGAATTCGCTGGCCAGTCATAACGTCATGAATAACTTGACTAGCGCTAGTTCATGCGGTCAACGTTCTCTGTATTCCAATAGATTATGCTTGTACCTTGTGTACGCTTCAACCCGACTACAAGCCTCTTCTTGGAATCCTGGTGGGAAACAAGGCCAACCCCGAAC
This sequence comes from Laticauda laticaudata, assembly GCA_004320025.1. Lineage (NCBI taxonomy): Eukaryota > Metazoa > Chordata > Lepidosauria > Squamata > Elapidae > Laticauda > Laticauda laticaudata. Next base: position 34,813 of record BHFT01065598.1, on the reverse strand, counting down.
ATTCTGTCTCGCTAGAATGAACGAGGTGGTTCTGAATTCCTCACTGCTGTACTCCTACATGCTACTCCACAGACCTGGCGAAGCCATCTCGCACGCCGACGCCTGAGCGTTCTTCCCCATTGCCCATCACAGAGAGTGACCCCTGCTCCAACTACCTCCACATCGAACTGGAGACCTGCCCTGAGCTACCGCTGACTGCAGCCGATGTCGCGAGAGCCACAGACAAAGCACCCTTTCACAGCCGCATATACTGAACTGGGTAGGTAAAGCTGGGCGGAGGTGTCAAGGCTGGACAAAGACATAGAACACTGGTTGCAAACATGCCACACCTGTCAGAAAGCGGGCCTACCCCCCACAGGCACCAATATCCGGACTGGAAAACTCCTGGGTCCATGGTCTAGGATGTTACATTGACTTCACGGGGCCAACAAAGGGGAACACCTTTTTTGATTTTTCTCGATACATACTCAAATAGTTGGAAGTCATCCTCATGGCTTCCACAACCACCGAGGCTGTCATAAAACAGCTTGACAAACTATTTTGCGATCATGGGCTACCAAATGTACTGGTTTCGGACAACTGGCCTCAGTTTACTGCCTTCAGTTCGAACCATACCTGGCTGCCCAGGTGTCTGTCACGTGAACCATGCCAGCCATCAGCTGTAATGGCAGGCAAACAAATGGTTAGACCACTAAGGAGGCCTAGAGAGAATGGACAAAGGGGACGTGCAAGACAAACTCAAACCATTTACTAACATTGAACATATTACCCCTAGTAGCACTACAAATAAGTCCGGTTGAGACTATTAATGGGTAGGAAACTACAGTCCTACCTGGACAGGTTACACCCCACCTAATACATGGGACAAGCTCCCCGATCTCTAGCAAAATACCGTACCTTTGAAATCAGCGACCTGGTCTATGCCAAGAACTTTACCGGGGACCCCCTATGGCTGCCACCACCATCACACAAGTCACACGGCCCCCGTCCTACCGACTAACACGAGACGATAGGAGGAATGGAAGCGTACATAGACCAGCTTCATTAGACAGCTTCATTCCCGCAACCACGAAAGAAAAACGCCACCCATCATCGAAAATAATAAATTCGCGAGAAAACAACCAATGTGTGTGTGTGGGGGGGAAAGTACTAATAAATAAAAAGGAAAGACAAACCTCCCAAAAACAAGGATACAACTACTCTGCAAACAACAATCAAAGCCAAAACAAAAAGAGCACTCACGGTTAGATGAACCCCAAGAAAGAAGTCCGGGAGCAGGAGAACAAAGTGAGGCCTTCCTGGAAGGTAGCAGTCAGGCCAGCTCAACCAAACTGGCTAAACCAGGAGGGAGCGGCAGAGCCATCTCAACCGGTCCGAGAGACTCAGGCGGGAGCGGCATGGCTTACTCATCCTTCCAGGAGGTTCCATGGAGAATATCGAGAGAGGAAGCGATCCCGACTGAACCACTTAAAGACTGAGCTGCGCAGGTCAACTAGAGCTAGGAAAAGCCCCACCTACCTGTGCGACTACATCACCCATGGTGGAATGAACTAAAGGGGGAGGGGTGTTCTGTATGAAACTTGGTAGGTTCCAAGTACTTCATTCTGATTGGCCGAAAAGGCAACTTACGGATTGGTCATTGGCCACAATTCATCACGCTAACTGCTATATAAAAGGCTGCCGCGGCTTGGGCCATGTTCCGTTTCTTTACCTTGTGGTTTGAAATAAAGAGTTGTTGTTTGGAACCCGGTCTCCCGCACTTCTTTCCAGATGGAACAAGGAGCATGCTTTGCCCTTATCCATGTCTCCAATCCAGCCTTTGAGCCCCTTATAACATTGCAGGAATCCATGAGAATAGACATGACATTTTCCCACAGTATGTTGTGTTGTTTTAGCAATGCATCGATTTCTTTTTCAAGCTTCTCACTGTTCACCACTATCAAACTAAGTGAGACAAAGTGCTGAATTATAACCTTCTTCAGAGAATCAGAGTAATAGCTGACCAGGACAGTCAAAATTTTCTTGTTGCTGTCAGAGGTTGCCTCATCAATGTTCATTGAGAACTTGCTGCTTNAGGCCATATTGCATTTTATATGATGCAGTATTTCTGTCCATGGAGAGTTGACTTAGGATCTTGGGATCTCCAGCAAGAGCCTGTGACAAGCTGATCAAATCTGAATGTGCCAAGCTGAATGGAAGCGACTTCTCTGCAAGAAACGCCAACAGCATGGCCTCGTGGTTAGTAACTCTGTCCACGAGAGGAACTGAGGCTTGAATAGGTGGACAAGATGATGCTACGTTTGACTTGATGGAAGGGTGCAAGCCACACGTTGAGCTGGAGCAAATTGTTGAGGGAGCAAATTCAGCTGTAAAAAGAGAGAGGGAGAGGTAAAACAAAGTAATATGACAGCATAATAATGATGATGATGGTGATTATAATAATAACTACAATTATACCGTGTTTCTCCAACAATATGGCCTCCACCAATAGGAAGCCCCACCATGGTTTATTGGCATAAAATCAAATTAAGCCCCTCCCCCAAATTAAGGCCTATATTAAACATNGAATAAATAGAATAAATAAATAAATTGAAAAATAAGTTTGGATGCATTCACTAAACACTCCTTCAATCACTTAATCTCGAATTAAATTTCATCAAATAAACCTACATAAAAAACCCATTCACGTAAGATTGGAATGGAGCCGTCTAGTCAAGCTGACCAAACCCCCACAGCACAGAGACTCGTGCCACCAGTATTCACCCCTGGAACTCTGGCAGGACTAGTCTGCAGTACGCTCGGATATAGTCAGCCAGTTTGCTTCAGCAATTCAGGGATCATATCAAAATTCCAGTCAGCACCACTATTCAATGACTAACTTCGCAAAGGGGGGAAAATTTGGGGCTAAAACACATTTTTCATGTAAAAATTATCTACACACTCTACAGTAACTTTCCAACGCAAATTTTGGTACTTACGGCTTTAAAATCGAGGGATTTCATGAAGAGTTTTCTGTATATTTCGAGCGGGGCATCCCCGCGTAGCACTGTCTAAAGGCTGATCCCGTACACACGCAAGCACAAATATGAACGAACGAATTCAAAGTTTTAGTTGTAACTTGGTCCAGACCTGAAGACAGATGATTACAAAACATAAAATGAGATCACAGATGAATTTCTCTCCCTAAGTTTTTTCACGTCCATGTGTTGTTTCTTTGTCATATGCTGTTTTATCACAACAAGGCCACCCTTTCCATAAGCAATAACACTTTCACACCAGACACAAAATGCTTTCCCTGGTTCCGCGACTTTTCTGATGCATTCAGATGTCATGGTGCCATAAACTGTTCTCTGGGTCCATTCCCAATTCCACTTGTCACAGACAAGTTCCATCAATTTTCCTGACAAGGACTTCATCCTTTCTTTCCAAAATTTTCCACCGAGAAGCCATGCTGTTTGTTTTTGCTGTCTTAAGGTACAGGAGGCCAAATCCAGCATAAGCAATGGTGATACACTGTGTGTTGTAAAACTAGATATTTTCGTGTGATTAATTTTTGTGTTTGGTCGAGTTAAAACAATTGTGTGTGTTTCTAATTTCCCAGAATCAAGATGTACATAGAGGTACATATAACAAGCAAAAATATTTGCGTGCTTTTATTTTCATGCTGTCTGGTTGCGTGAAATGCGCAAAAATTTCCACACCGTGAAAATGTCCACTTTTACAGTATGGGCATGCGTATGCACATACACTGATTGAAACACAGGCCGTACGCACGATGCCAGCACGCCACGCGCCCCAGCCCCTCGATATCGTACACTAGCTCGCTCTGCCTGGCTGGCACAGCTCATGGCCACAGAGCTAGCTCTGATCAGATTGATCAGAGGCGTGGAAAGGTCTAGATCCTGACGTAACAGAAAAGGGGGGCGTTTATGGCAAAAATGAATCACTGTTCCGAAAAGAAAAAAATCTGAATTCTGATTTTAGTTGGAAGACTATGCTTGGACCCAACACAACCACACGGGTCTCTAGGCAATACACACAGTGGTACTCCAAGCACAGTACTTGCTTTATCTTCTCTAGTTCTTGCTCCCTTCTTTTTTTTATAAGTCCTATTTCCCCAAATAATTACTCCACAACTACATCTCCCAGCTGTCTCTCTTTGTTTTATATCCCACAAATCGGACAATTTTAGTGTCAACAGAAAATGGGATCCCAGAAATCTCTATGTTTCATCTAATTAGACAATGATGAAAGGTGTAAATAACCAGGTTTCATCTTGAAGCAACTTATATTTAACTAAGTGGAACACACACATACATGCACAGCCATTATATATAAATATAGAGAGAGTGAGAGATTCATTGGAGGGGGGAGGCTTGCCTCACCACGCAAAGTTCATGGCACTTGCTATGATGGCTACAGTTTGGAAATCTCTTCATTACAGAGCTTGGTTGGACCTTCATTATTTTTCCCAAAGTCAATTTTTTATCCTCTACTACCAGGAGGTTGTAGCAGCTGCAGCTGTTAGGGAGGAAGGCCATCTGGCCATCCTAATGGGTCCAAGTTTCAATAAGCTAATAAATAGCTGGATAAAAGGAAGGTCACTGGAAACTGAAATGTACTTGCAGAAAGGGGCCAAAAAGATTGGATCAGTCCATGCCATCCAAAAGAAAAAAGGAAAACAACACACAAGTATTCCTGGTATCAGACCTGCCAACCCCTGATAAAGGAAAATCCTGGAGACCCATGAAAAAAAATCTGGAGATTCTATAAAAAAATAGTGAGATTCTATTTCCCCGATCAAGATTAAAAAAAACCCTTTTCCATCAAGGAAAGTCATTAACAGTTTATTTAAATGTTTTATTTATGTTCCCTGTTGTAAGAAGATGCAGCTTTTTTCTATTGAAAAATCACCACCTCTTTTTGCCAAGTTTATAAGATTGCGATAGCCTTCCCGCGCTGAACTTACAAAGACTACTGGGAAACTAGTCTTGTTCCCAGAGCCTACTTCCATTTCAAAATGACAGACAGACACTAAGAAAAACGATTACCGTATATACTCGCATATAAGCCGATCTCGCATATCAGCCGACCCCCAAATTTGGGGGGGGGGGGAAGCGTTTTAAATTCGGCGTGAGATTGAGGAGCCTTGTCGTGAGACCGTGAGAAATGACAAAAAATCGTGAGACTCATGGCAGAACCGGGAGAGTTGGCAGGGCTGTGGTATCCAAGCTGCATAATGTTCGTCCATCGTTTTTGAACATCTAATGGATTGTGGGCTGTGTGAGGACTAATACAGCATTTGCAGCTCTGGCTTTGCAGAGTGCTCATTTCTCTAGTGCTATGGTTGTCCTTCTCTCTTCAGAATGTTGGGCAGCCTTCATGGATCAACATGCCCCATGTTGATCGATCATGTACCAGGGTTTCCCAGGAGATAGTGTCAATATCGAGGGACTTGAGAGAGGATTTCAGCACACCTTTGTATCGCTTCCTTTGTCCCCTCTGCAATCGCTTTCCTTGAGACAGCTCACCATAAAGGGAGATGTTTAGGAATGCGGCAGTCTGGCATCCTTGCAACATGGCCTCCCTAGCATGTCTGGACTTCTGAGTCTGGCACCTTATCCTGCCACCAAATCCTCCAAAGTCTGTGGAGTCAGGTCATGTGGAAGTGGTTCGCTTGCCTATCGTTCTTTCTGTGTACAGTCCTAGTCTCAGTGGAGCAGTGTAGTTAGCACTACTGCTCATTAGACTGAGCTTTATATCAAGGCTTATTCTATGGCGGCCCTAAGTATATACCGAGTCTTATTTTCTTTTTACCCCTGAAAAACCAGCAAGGGCTTCTTTTCGGGGAGGGAGGTGGTCTTATTATGGTCTTTCCTTCCCCCCCATGTATCAGTATGAGCTGGGGGTGTTGAGTGGCCCCTTGTGCCAGCAGGCCATTCCACCATCAGGAAACAGTTGCTTCAGATGGGGCCGTTCAGGCTGCCACCTTCAGCAGGCATGTCCACTTTTGCAGCCAATGGCGGCTGCAAAAGCATCAGGAGGCCAAGCGAAGTGCCTCGCACCCTCTACCTAACGATGATGGTCGCAGCAGGCAATTCCGTCCACAGAACAGCTACCTTGGGTACCGCTCCAAATGTTACCGTATGGGCTGTTAAAAACAATAGTATATTCAGTGAACTTAATCGCTGTTTCTGCCGGTGGTGGCAGCAGCGTCTCCTCAAAGCTCCTTCATATCTCACACGTGCAAAGCGACCTTCCAAGTCAGCCTTTCCACTGACTCACCCAACTAACCATTCCTGGGGCTGCCCTTTCCCTAGACTCCATTTCTGAGGAAAGAATGGTACGGGGGAAGCACTGGATGGATCGGTTCTCCTTTACCTTCTTTCCTGATTGCCACCCTGTCTCCCCTCAGCCTCAACTTTGCTCCCTGAAAGCCTGCGGGGCCGCTTCTCTGGTTGAATTTGGGGAGTGCTTCGTTCTGGAAAGAGACCCTTGGAGAGCTGGAAGCAGGCTGAGGGTGAGGGGAAAGGCAAAACCGATCCCTTCTTGTGGCTTGTGCTGTTGAATGGGTGAACGGCAGTGTTACAGGTGATAACCTGGATAATTTGGTTATTACGCCTGAGAATATAAAGAGCCGAACTGAAGCCATTTTGTGTTCGCAGTCTGAACTTTTAAAGTTCAGAACATTTATGCAATGTGTTTTCTGGTAGAAATTACACAAGATTGTAAAACTATGTACTTGGCATATGTTAGAGGTATGTGCTGGGGCGCTCTGACATTAGACGTCACATTAAGAGATATTAATGGTTTTCTTAAAATCTTCTGGAATTTGAATAACAGGAAATCTTATTATGAGAACATTGGAAGTTTTCCATGGAAGGTTGGAACTTATGAAAACGTATAACTTGAAAATATGGAAAACAGGAAGTGTTATGTAACCATGTGATTTGATAAAACTACATAAGCTCTATTCACTAAATGGAAGTGTCCCCTTCCTCCAAGAAAATGTTTTTTTTTTTTCCTGGAGTAAAGAGGTCCGTACTGCAGTATTTTCCTTAACAAAGCATCCTGTGGATCAGATTATCAAAAGTCTGTTGATTCGTTTTATGTGAATATCACAGGCAGCACTGCCGTAAGCTTCATCACATTGGCATAGTGTGGTGAGGCTGTGCAGAGGAGTCAGTGCAACAACCTCTCACAACTTATTCTGGTGGAAGGGGAAACCTGGAGCCAATCCCTCCCGACACTCTGCTCATGCTGCCCTGCGCTTCCATCTGCCCAACTTTTGTCCCATGGACTGGGTCCTGTCTGCAGCCCAGCCAGTGGGGTCCTCCTTTAGTTCTCATCTCCATGAGGCTTATACTTCCTTGGTCTCTTTATTCTTGATCTCTTATTCCTCCTTTGAAGACCACTGATCATCCCCCCCCCCAGCTTTGGCTTGACCCCTGCAGGCGCCCCCCACCGGCATCCCCCACCTGGCTCTTTGAGAGAAACCATAATGAGTGTGGCACCCTTGCTGACGGTGGGTTCCAGATTTACAAAGACCCAACACAACCACATTGGGTCTGTTGGCAACACGCATAAAGCCTGGCACTTTCTTGTTCCCTAGTCCTTTTTCTGGAGAACAGGTCCCCAAACTAACACAATCCACCTTCTCTCTTAATCCAAAAAATCTCACTCTTTCCAATGAATCTGGATTTGATCGTTGTACATTCTGCGATTTAAAAGTCCCCCTTCCAAAGGGTTCCTTCCATGTGCTCAAGGGTGGGATGCTGCTGGTATAACAACCGGTTCGATGATCGAGCGCTGCTGCGTGTGCGTGAACAGCAATGCAAAACTCCTTGCCTGCTATTTTACTTTGGGGGAGTAACAGCTGAGCAGCGGCAATCCGCTCTCCCGTGCTGATGAGCTGGGACGATAAAGGCAGCTCAGGGCAGGGATGGGCGGGCCCACATGATAGCCCAGTGCTGATCTTCGGAGTAAGTGGTTCGTTCAAATCGGCAGAATTCCACCTCTGCATCCTTGCTGTCTATAATAACCTTGGCTAATTATCAGGGTTTAATTTATTAATAATCACTTTTATATGTTCATCGTCTCACGTTGCAGGGCACAGTTCTTCATGTGATTGGGTCCTATAGCATGTTCGGGTTTTTTATGAATCTATCTTTATTAACGTTTATTAAACATACAAAAAGCAGTTTTCTAACATTTTAAAAAAGGAAACGGGAGGTGGAGGCCCTTCAATTTGGGGTGCAGACAGAGAAGAAATTTTGCTTCCGGCATTTCTTTGTAAGACTTGCATGCTTTGGGTTCCCCTGAGGGTCCCCGGGATGCTGCCCTGGGGGGCTTTCAAGGCTTCCAGCTCCATCGGGTCTTCTAGGAGCTGCACTGTTTCTTTGCAGTTTCTTATTCTTGTGCAGCATCTCTTTCAGCTGTCCGTCCCTAGAAATCTTTCTCATGCCTCAGATGAACGTACCATTTTTTAAAAGGTCAAAGCCAAGAATCTTCTACCTACAGATTTGGACTCATTTTTCCCAAAGTCAATTTTGTAGCCTCAATTACCTGGTGGGAGCTGCAGCTGGTAGGCACACAGGATACCCTAATGCCACGGGGGTTAGAGCAGGGGTCCTCAAACTTTTTAAACGGAGCCAGTTCACGGTCTTATTTGTCGTGCAAAAAAACATGAAATAATAGTAATACAATGTTTAAAATGAAGAATAGTTTAATTTCAATGGGAAGTATAGGACTGCTTTTGGCTGATGAGATAGTCAATGTCNCCCCCCCCCCCCCCCAGCCTCCAATGGTGCATTAAGGAGGGATAATGGTACCTCGGACTGTTGGGGGCCAGACTATAGTTTGAAAAAAACATGAATAAATTCCTATGAACACTGCACATATCTTTCTTTGTACTGCAAAAATATGAAATAATACAATATTTAAATTTAAAACGAACAATTTTAACCAACATAAATCTATACTAATTCAATGGGAAGTATGCGCCTGCTTTTGGCTGATGAGAAAGTCAATGTCCGGTTCCATATTTGTCACTGCCAGTCGTAACAAGTGATGCAAGTGTTCATCAGTTAATTTGGATCTGGTTGGAGAGTGCAGGCGTTTCATTCTGGAAAAAGTCAGTTCACAGATATAAGTGATTCCAAAGATGCTTACCTTTTTGAGTGCATGATTTCTGAGATTAAGATATGTCACAGAGGGGAGAGATGCATAGAAATTAGTAAGGCTGTTTGATTTGAATGTGTCTTTCAGAGAGTCACAATTCTGTAGTTCAGCCAGTTCCATTTGGTAAACTGGTCAACAATTTCAAAGTCAACAGAAAATAGGTTCAGGAAAAGCTGAAAACAGGAAAAGTCCTGTTCATGTGTGTGCTGTTCAGACAGTTTACAGTTAATGGGATTTGGGATAGTTAGTTAGGAATTGAGAGCTGTCCCCTGAAGGGAATGCATCATGGTAAATGTAGTTAAGGTATCCTGGGAAATGTAGTCCATGTCTTGTGGTCACATCTGATTGGTCACTAAATTGACCCTTGTTGGGTTGGGGTAGGCTCCCTCACTCTTGCCTGAATCCATTACCATGCAGCCACTTCAATCATCATGGGAATGAGAATTTATTATCTTTCCACACCATAATGCAGATATGCAAAGGATTGGACATTAAGAAGAACCTCATCATAACTGTGAGTTGATAAGGATACCTGATGAACCAATAAAAAAGACTTTGTGTGGATGCTTTGTGGAGTTGCTCTGTCTGCTTTATACTCATCCAGAGAGTAATAAGCAGAACAGAGCAACTCCACAAGCAAGGGTAAATTTCGTGACCAATCAGCACTACAGATGTAACCACAAGACATGGACTACATTTCCCAGGGTATCTTAACTACATTCACCATGATGCATTCCCTCAATTCCTAACTAACTATCCCAAATCCCATTAACTCTAAACTGTCTGGACAGCCCAATGTGCATGAAGCTCTTTAAATCTAATTTGAAACTCCCTTTGCAACACTTCCAGTGATTCCACACACTTTTTGTTTGGGAATGCAACTTGTTTTTTCACCCAACAGCTTTTGAGTAGTAGGGAGATGGCAGAAGTTTTCCTCCTTCACTTGCTTCTTGAGGAGGTCCAAATTTACTTCAAATGCTTTCACATTTGAAGCATTTCTCCTTTCCTTGAAGTTGCCCATTCAAACTGTTGAGTAGCTCTGTTACATCTGTCAGAAAGGCAAGGTGCCAATTCCATTGTTTATCTTTGAGCTCTGGTATGTCTTTGTTTTTTGAAAGCAGAAAAGCAGAAACCTGTGGAAGTAAGTCATAGAAATGTTTCAAAACTCTTCCTTGACTCAGCCAACAGACTTCTGTGTAGTACAAAATATCTCCATAGTCAACATTTAGCTCAGATAGAAATTTCTGAAATTCTGCTGTAAAAGCGATTTGGCTTTCCTCCCTACCCACTTTGGCAGGAGAACTTCTGCAAAACGCGTGCACTCTTCCACATACACACACTCTCCTCCTTCCCCACTTTGGCAGGAGAGCTTCTGCAAAACACATGGGAAGGCTCCAAAAGCATGCATGTTCTCCCACCTGCTTTCCTTCCTTGCTTTCTTAGGCAGGGGGTCTTTGCAAAATGCCCAGGAAAGATTTGAAGCAAGTGCACACACCTCCACCCTCTCGCCTCCCTCACTTTGTTAGGTAGGGGATCTTTGCAAAACCCGGGATAGGCTTGAAGCAAGCGTTCTCCCACCTCTCCTCCCTTGCTTACTTTGGGCGGTCTGCAAAACCCCTGGGAAGGCTTCAAACGTGTGTATGTTCTCCCACCTGCTCTCCTCCCTCGCTTACTTAGGAGGAGAACTTTGTAAAATGCCTGGGAAAGATTTGAAGCAAGTGTACGCATCTCCACCCTCTCGTCTCCCTCAAATTCTTAGGCAGGGGATCTTTGCAAAAGCAAGCATACACATCTCCACCCTCTCACCTCCTTCACTCAGGCAGGGGATCCTCCCTCAGGCAGGGGATCTTTGGAAAACCCCTGGGAAGTCTTCAAACATGCACAAGCTCTTCCACCTGCTCTCCTCCCTCGCTTACTTCAGCAGGGCACCTTCTGGAAACATCCAGGAACGGCTCCAATTCCACTGTCTGCCATATGCTCCCTCTCTCCCTATGTGCATCAGTCCACTGGTCGTATCACCCCTCCACCAGCTGCCCCCCACCCATTGGCCTGCCAGCCTGTGTTCTTCGGCCTTACCTATGCAAGCAGCGATGAGCAGAAGTGCATGGGCAGCGGTGAGCAGAAGTACGCAGAAGTGCAGCTGCAATCTGCAAGGTATATAAAGGTCAATGGCTGGAGGAGGGGCAATGAGGGCAGCGGGAAAAGCCAGCCATGCAAGGAATGGCTAGGAAGTGAGGGGTGGGGCTTAATCCCACTACTGTGCAGGCCAGATAGATTGTGTTGGTGGGCTATTTCCGGCCCATGGGACGTAATTTGAAGACCCCTGATCTAAGCTGTTTATGAAGATATTGAAGAGTATTGGGCCTAAGGTGGAACCTTGTGGCACCCTACTGCTTATTTCCCTCCATGCAGATTTAGATCCATTGAGGATTACTCATTGACTACAGTTTGACAGCCAGTTACAAATTCATGTAGAGGTGATGCTATCTGTCCCATTTTTTTCTAGGTTACCAAGAAGTAGGTTGTGGTTTACTTTGTCAAATGCCTTGCTGAAGTCTAAGTGTATTATGTCCACAGTATTTCACTGGTCTACTAATTTAGTCACTATGTTGAAGAATGAAATAAGATTGGTTTGGCATGATAGGTCTAAGGGGAGAAGTGATCTCAGGCTTCAATAAGATACAATGAAACACGGGGTGAACCTGTCGGAGGGACTTGGGCAAATGTAATTCTACAATCACTGGGTTAATTATGCACTTAATTGGGAAGGGCACTACAAACTTAGGTCCCAGCTTCTTTGATGGTTGTAAAGATTGCAGGAAGCAGGTGGAAAAGTAGACATGGTCACCAATCTTGGTTTTCCACATTTCTTGTCAGCCTGCTTCTTATAAGCCTCACAAGCATCCCCCAGAGCCTTCCTGTCAGAATATTTGTGAACTGGAAGAGGCATGGTAACAAGGTCAGCCAATGAATAAGTATAGCAGCTAAGTTAGCCAATGAGGACTGTTTGGAAACTGAAACTGGAAGGAGCCTAGGCACGGCTCTACATTAAGCTCTGAAGCTCTGAGCCTTGTTTGCAACTGCTGAATTGAAACTGAAATTGTTCTCTGCTGTTCTCTCATCTGCTTGTGTTTTGATTGTAACTCTCTGCCACATTGGAAGAACCTACTTTGGTATTGTACATTTACAATACCAAATTATTCATATTATTATGTATATAAAGAAGTTAATGAATTCTGCTGAATCAGTCATCTATGTGTACTTTCTGGATTTTAATTTTTGCTGCAAATTCTAACACTTCCTTACTACTGGCCATTTGTTTCAAAGTTGGGACACGCATTCTTTCAGTGACGTGACTGGGAGAGGGTCATTAAGGGTCAATTCTGGCATCGGTTGAAAACTTGTTCAGTAGCTGTTCTAAAAGGAGTGAATCCTGTGCTGGTATGCGCAGAGTTGTTGTAAGCTACTTCAGCAAAGGGCAACAAATCAGTCCAGATATCTTGCTGATAATTGACACCTAAGATATTGTTGTAGTGCTGAGTTCATGCGTTCACACCTTCCATTAGTTTGAGGGTGATGATTTGAATTCAGCCCTGATCAGTCCCCAGTAATTTAAGAAATACCCTCCAAAACTTTTGAGGAATTGTACGCCTCTATCTGAGATGATGTGTTGGGGGTCTCTGGGCAGTCTATAGATATAGTATAAAAATAATTTGGCCAACCCCCGCGGTGAGGGGTTTAGGGCAGCTTTAAGTGCAGCTGTCACCTCATTGTTGGCTTGTCAGTTTTCTTTCTCTTGTGCTCATGTGGTCACTTGGGCCACCAATTGCTTGGATCAGAATAGCGGTTTGACTACTTTGGCTTTAGGGCAATTGTATTGAGGCTTTGAGGATAAAGCACCGGGCAGGGAGTTCTTCCCTCCTGGGAGGTAGCGCAACATGCAACTATATTCATGTATACCTATCTAACCTGCTTAGAAGAAAATCTCTGAGGGGGTTTTAGTACCTCTAGTTTCCTGTGGTGAGATCATATGTTGAAAGGCACCCTGCTTCCTTTAAGGAAGTGTCTCCAGGTTAAGATTGCCCAATGAACTGCGTAAGCCTCTTTTTCCCATACCATCCATCTCTGCTCAGTCAATTTCCTGGAAGTGTAAGTGCAAGGCTGTATCTGGCTGGCCTTGTTCTCCTGTAGCAACACACTGCCCACAGCCACACCACTAACATCAGCCTGGATACAGTGGTGAGATTCAAATAATTTAACTAGTTCTCTGCCTTAATAACTAGCTGGGTAGGCATGTGACTGGGTGGGTGTGGCCAACTTAATGTCACTCACATCCCCTTCCCCCAGCCCCTCCTTCTCATGCCTGGCATCAATGTATCTAATTCTGTAAAATGTTGCTCACTTTTCTTCGATTTTATCTGCATCTACATACTATAAATCCATAATGGTAAACCTATGGCATGTGTGCCACAAGTGGCATGCAGAGCATTTGTGCCAGCATGTGAACCGCAGGCAAACTTACCTCATTGTGCATGTGCGCACCTCACAGCTGATTTTTCTGCTGGTTTAAGTACTTTTTCGGCCTCCCAGAGGCTTAGAAAAGCCTCTGCAAGGCTTTTGAGGATGAATAGGCCCGTTTTGTCACTTCTTGTAATACTGGAAGTGATGAAACGGGCATATTATTTGGCCTGAAAAGCCTTTCAGAGGCTTTTCACAAGCCTCTGGGAGGCCCAAAAAAAGCCCTCAAACCAGCAGAAAAATCAGCTGTGAGGTGCGGTGCAGGTAAGAGGGTGGCGGGGAGGGATTGTGCACACATGCGCAAGGGGTGGGGGTGGGCCACACATTGCATTCTGGATGCTGGCACACGAGTTTTTTGGCACAGGAGCCCAAAAAGGTTAGCCACCACTGATATAAATGTACTTTCATGGACCACTGAAGGGAGGAATGACTCACATGCTTTGGCAAGAGTGTTATAGACAGGTCACAAAACAGGCTTTTGAGGGGCTGCCACAAAGAAGGGGAGTCAATGTATTTTCCAAAGAAGCAGAAGGCAAACAAGAAGCAATGGATGGAAACTGAACAAAAAGAGAAGCAATCTAAAACTAAGGAGAAACTTCCTGACAGCGAGAACAATAAATCAGTGGAATCTTGTCTCCAGAAGTTCTTAAGTGGAAGTTTTAAAGAAAAGACTGGACAACAATGTCTCTGAAATTTATACGGTCCCCTCAAGGTCCCTTCTAAGTGTTATTTTGACACCTTTCCAAGGCTTAAGCAAATTCTCTTGTCTTGGATACTTTTCAATCATAGGCTAGAAGGTACCTTGGAGATCTTCTAGTTCAACCTTCTGTTCAAGGCAGAAGAACTCATACACACTTGTGGGTTGGCAGACATCCCGGCTTTGGCTGCAAGAACTGCAGACAGCTTCTTGGCTACACACTTCCTCCTCCCACTGCCCGCTGCAAGGCAGGAGGTCCTCGAGAAAGCGCCTGGTCTGGGCACACATTCCTCTACGATGGAGCCCTTCTTGGGGAGCAAAACCTGGCTTGGACGAACTGATCTGTCCCAAAGGTGAGCTCCAGAGTTTCCATGCACCTCTGCTGGTCAGAGTGCCCTGCCCTTCAGATCCAAACAGGGCCAGGTCCAGAGCATAAAGGCTAGTAGGGAGAGGAAAAGCAAGGGAGGGAGGCAAAGAAGGAAGGGAAGAGGGGAAAGCTCAGGAGCTGATCTGTTCTTCTGTCTGTTTCTGCTCTCCTGGCGTTGCCTTTACCATCTGCCTTTCTTTGTTCAAAACTGTCCAAACGCCTCCAAAGCAGAGTCAATTCCCTCCTGCTAGCCTCACTGAACAACTGACAAAGACTCCAAGATCCATCTCATGGTTACTGCTATTAAGCCTGGTTTCCCCATTCTTTTGTGTACTTTTGGTTTTTCTTGCCTAAGTATAAGACTTTACTTTTCTCCACATTAAATTTTATGTTATTGGATAGGATCCATTGTTCAAGTCTGTCACTGTCTTTTTGAATCCTGAGCTTGTCTTGTGGGATGTTGGCTCTTCCTACCAGCTTAGTGTCATCTGAAAATTTGATGTTTTCCCCTTCTAGTCCTCATCTAAATCATTTATGAAGATAGGCCTAAGATGGAAGCCAGTTACGAATCCATAAGGTGGTGATACTATCTATCCCACTTTTTTCTAGCTTACCATAGAAGTAGTTTGTAGTCTACTTTGTCGAATGCCTTGCTGAAGTCTGGTCTACTAATTTAGTCATTATGTTGAAGAATGAAATAAGATTGTTTTTAACAAACCCATGCTGATTGCTAGTTATTAAATTTATTCATTTTAGATGTTGGCAGACCTATTTTTTTATGTTTTCCAGTATTTCCTGGGTTGATGTTAGGCTGAAGTTTCCTGGGTCTGTTTCCCCCCCACTTTTTTTTTTTTTTTTTTTGAAGATGGGAACCACATCCATCTTTTCCAGTCCTCTTGTAGTTCCCCAGTGCTCCAGGATTTTGAAAAATGTGATGCAGAGGTTCTGAAATGACATCTACCAGATCCTTTAGAACTCTGGAATGTAATCCGTCAGGGTCCCAGTGATTTGTATTTATCAAAATCAGACAGGTGTTCTCTTACTATATATATATATTTTTTGCTTATTTTAACTTTTTTTCTAACCTGTCTTTTACAGTTATGTTTTTGGTAGGTTGGGCTATTTCTTTTTGCATGAAGTCCGATGCAAACAATAAGTTAAGACAGCTTTCTCTCTGCTGGCTGTTATTTTCCTTGCTGTCTCTCTCATTAGTGGACAACTGTTTCTTTCCTAAAAATTATCTTTGACTTTTGGGAAACTTCTGGTTGCAAGGCTTCGGCGGCAGCAGGATATGTGATTGTGCACGGTTCCTGCTGTGCTCGCTGCCGAGGTGCCCCCGATCTAGCTGGATTTGGAGGCTTTGGTTACCCTGTAGAGGTAACTGAAGGCAGGGGAGGTCTGGGGCAGGGGTCTGGGGGAATCACAATCCCCCTCCTCAGCCGTTTAACTCCCTTTTCCCAAGGCGGTGGAGCGGCGGTCAGTAATGGCCACCACAAAGAAGCTTTCAGCCGGATAAGATTGTGCAGGAAGGAATTTGAAGAAATGAAAGTTTTTGGCTGAACCGGGACAATAAGTTACATCTTTATTATGGAGGTTCAACTTTTTAAAGGATACATTGTTTCCTAACAAGATTGTTAAAAGCGGGGAGAAAAGTTAAAGGGAAAGTTTGTTTGTTTTTTTTTCTTCTCACTCTCCTTCCCTACAGAAATAGCAGATGGAAATCAGAAAAACCTGCTTTGGCATAGAAGGAATTAAATCTGAAAATTAAAGCCAAGGGAATATTAAGATTTCTGGACATTGGAGAATAAAAACCAAAAATTTTCTCTTTTTTTGCTGTAACTGGGAAGGGAGAGGCAAAGAAATATATATTAAGATTTTGTTGGAGGAGATGGCTTGGAACTTTTAAGATCAGAGATAACGGCAATAAGACTTTTAAAAAATTACTTTGGAACTGTGTAATTAAACTTCACCCAGGAAAAATAGTACAAAAAGAAGAAAGTGCTAAATGAAACAGTTTGTGCTGATTTGGATTGCTTTGTGACTTTGGAACCCTTGGAAACTATTTTTTTGAAAGACTAAAATCATTTGGGTTGTTTTTTAAAAAATATATATCTTACAATGGCATTATC
The DNA here is from genome assembly GCA_004320025.1 of Laticauda laticaudata. Lineage (NCBI taxonomy): Eukaryota > Metazoa > Chordata > Lepidosauria > Squamata > Elapidae > Laticauda > Laticauda laticaudata. The sequence goes on along the minus strand of BHFT01065598.1, from coordinate 17,922 downwards.
TGTTGAAGAATTGAAAATAGAATATAAAAAGTTAAAAGAAGAGGAACAAGAAGGCAAGGATCTGTTGCCTTCTGGATCTGTTTTCCACTTAATGAAAGTGGAAAGATCTTCTGGATCTGTTTTCCCACTTCTTAGAAATGGTGTTTCTACCTACCAGGAATTACAAGAAGAAAAAGCTGGGATGATGAAGAAGCCATCTTTAATGGACATATAATTTTAGTTGAAGAAAAGGGAAAGGGAAAGAAAATGGAGAATTTAAGATTTAAAAAAACAACCAAGAAAGGGGACAATAAGGTGAAAAATCGATACAATGTCAGGAAGCAACAGAAAGAGGAATACAACAGAGAGGGGAGACCAAGAGGGGAGATTGAGAGATGAGGGGACAAAAAAACTAGACTGGATAAGAGAGGAAGGGAAAAAGGGAAGAGAAGTTATAAAGACTAAAAATAAGAAGTTAAAAAACAGGGTTTTTTTTAGAGACAAAGGGTAAAATGTAATTAAAGAAGAGATTCTGCAAAAGTGCACAAGAATTGTATTGTAAGTATTTGTATTTGAAATAGAGTTAGAAAATTGAAATATTATATAGTTAAACATATATTAAAGGGAATGTGTAAAATATCTAATAGAGTTTAATTAGCTATGGAACATTGTTTTTACTATACTATAGCTTACTATTTTTTTCTCTTTTTTATTATTTTAAAATGTACTATGTAGAATGCACCAAGCAGAATCAGTATGGAAATTATATATTATTTTAAGTGTTAAATCTAGGGGAAAGATAAAAAGTCATCATATCTTCAACCAGTGATTACAGAGAAATTTTGCAGTAAAGAGAAAAGAAAAAATAGATAATTGAAAAAGAACGGACAAAAGATTCAAGTAAAATGATTTAAATTGAGATGAAATAAATAAAACAGAATTAAGAGAGTGAAAAGAGGGGAGAAAACATATAGAAAATGCAGAATGATAAATGAGATATGAAATAGTATATAAGGTGAGCATGAATTTGATTTATGCTGTATAAAAAGATGCTAACCCAGGATTAAGGCGCTTTCCAAAAAAAAGTTTTATGTTTTTATGTTTTGTTTGTCAAGTTAGCTTATTGAGAATTAATAAAATTTTGGAAGACGTTAGAAGAGAATAATGAAATTGTAAACAAGACAGATGAAAGTATAAGTACAATGAATAAAGAGATATAGAAATTTAGGTAAAAGGAGAAGTTGGAAAAGAATAAATAAGATATGCATATGTGATAATCTGGAACTATGTTGTTATTCAAATAAATGTTTTATTTGTTTTGTAAAAATTTAATAAGCAGTTTTATAGAAAAGAGATTTTATGTTATTAGGTTTTATTGTTTTGTTTGTTTCTTGTAATTTCTTTAAAAACTAATAAAATTTGTTTAAAAAAAAATACCTTGACTTTTGTTGCAAATCTTTGTTCATTCTAAGCATTTGCTTTCCTGACTTCGCCTTTGCAGATTTAGGCTATCTGCTGATATTCTGCTTAGTTGTGTGTCCTTTTTCCATTTTTTTGTAACTTCCTTTTTGTCTTTCAATTTGTCAGAGAGATCTTTGTGCAGCCATGCTGGTTTCTTCTTGGATTTCTTGTTTTTCTTTCTCATTGGTGTTGTGCTGGTCTGGGCGTTTATGATCATATTTTTCAGAGCTTCCCAAGATTCTTGAGTTGTTTTCCCTTTTAGGATTTTCATCCAAGGAATTTTCCCAAGTTTTCTATGAGTTTATTAAAATCAACTCTTTTAAAATCTAAGAATCTGGTATCAAATTATGTTCTATTGCATGTGTTTGTGTTATGTTGAATTCTAGTATGACATGGTTACTGTCACCAAAGGTTCTTGCAGTTTCAACTTCCTCTATCACTTCTTCTGTTTGTAAGAATTAAGTCCAGTATGGTTGTCCCTCTAGTTCCCTCCTCAACCTTTTGGACAACAAAGTTGTCAACTGGGTTGGTTAGGAACTTATTCCAATTGATGTCACAGTAATAGAAGTCCCCATTACTATTGTAGTGTGTTTCCTACATATATTTGATAGTTGGTTACTAAAAAGGACATCTATTTTTTCTGCTTGATTGGGTGGCCTATAGCATACACCTATGGCCCCATCATTCTTTTTTTCTTTTATATTGACCCCTTGATATTCCTTTCAAAATGTCAGATACAAATATGATATAATGAAGTGTGAAGTGACATTACACAGTACTGACAAGTTACTAAGAGAGAAATGATGGACACCAAGAATAAAACCATTTAAGTTGAACTTCAGCTGCTCAATGGCTGCTTATCTTCCCTTCTCCAACTTCCTGTGATTGACATTTTTTTCCTGGTGAGAACAGAGAGTGGGGGAAATTCTTCTGTCACAGTGGGGCAAATTGATTCAGTATCATAAATATGGAGCTGGCTTTCTCCCTTTTTAAAAGCAACCTAGTTGCTTGCACAATGTTTATATTTCCTAGGCTTTGCCCTGCCTGAATTGGCAGATTTGGGTTGTCTAAACATCTTCAATAATTTTCTTCTACCTCATCATCACAGCCCAGCATTTATTACTTTACACTGAATTATTTAAGCTGGGTTGAGTCAGCTTCTGGAACCTTCACAGGCATTTGGATCTCATTATATCATCTGCCAAGCTCACTGGCTTCCTCTAAATTAAATTCATTTGTGAATTAGTGAACAAAATACCATCCCCAAACATATCCTGAAAGATGCCTTTTCTTACCTTCTTTCAAATTCCTGTTTGCCTTTTGTTTTCAGCTATTTTTCATTCCATAAGAGAATAGGTCCTCCTATCCCTTGGTGTCTACATTTTTTCAAGATGTGAAACTTGGTCAAAATATTTTTAAAATCCAGATGTACACGGTAGATAAATAGTAACACAGATTTCCAGTTGGATAATTTGTATTGATTTCCCTTCAGCAGGCCTTGTAGTTAACTATATATTTTTTCATTAGTTTCTACCAACCGGCTTAGAAAAAATGTTAAGCTGACTGGTTTAGAATTGTATAGGTGTCTCCTTCTAAAAATGGAGTCACCTTGGCTTCCTTTCAGGATTCTGGCACTGGAACTGATCTGAGACATATACCCCAAGTGGGTGCCCCCAGGGCATCCGTGATATAACTGGCTAATTCTTTTGTTGTGGCATGCCAGTGGCTGGCAGGGCTGGTAGCAGAATTGGACAGCAAGGAGGTTGGGGAGCCAATCATGGAGACCAGTCCTGGAGGCTGAGAAAGACTCAGATGAGGAATCTGTCAGAGGCAGAGATGGCGCCAGGGCAGGCTGGGAGTCATCAGCTGCCTTTGGGCTCGGACAGCAGCTGGGGGGAGCAGCTGGAACTGGTTTCCAGACTGCGCATACACAGAGCTGCCAAAAGGAAAGAACAATTACAAAATCAGGGTTGACGTGGGAGTAAGGCCACAGGTGGACAATGATTGGTCCCTCCTATAAGGATTAAAAGAGGAGCAAAAGGGGAGGGGGATTTGCAGGAACCAATTAGTTCATTTGTTCCATTATTGTGAAGATCTGTCTGTGCATCCTAGAAACTCTGTGCTAAGCCCTTCCTTGTCAGCACTGTGTTTGGAAATATTTACCGGGCAACTTTCCAAGATAGATAAGGTTTGAGCTCCTAATTATACCCCTGAAAGACTGTTTGCCAGGCCGTTGGCTGAATGTGAATGCAAGATATTCACTNAAAGGTGTATGGTCAGGACAAAGAGTTTGCTTCGTGCTTTTTGGGGAAGCCTAGGACAGAACACCTTTCTACCTGGAAACATGTTGGTACCTTTAACACAATTGTGAAAAAAAAGTATTTTACTGACTGCAGTTTGCAAACTTCATTCTTAATTTTCAGGACAAAAGTATCTCTAAACAGGAAACTTGTATCTCAAGGGGGAAAACACGACATATCTCAATTAATTAGGAATTTGAACCAGTTCACATAATCTCCCACACTCAGTTCTCCAGGGCCTTTCAAGTATGGCCCAATTCTACCAGCTTTTTACCCTACTTGCTTGCTAATGCTTTCCATCATATGGAAGGCATTTCAAATTCATATATTGTTTCTAAATTGGTATAAGAGGGGACAAAGGCAGACTTTCAAAATCCTGTTATTATACCTGACAACAATTGAGTTTCAATTGTTTTTGGTGGCCGTTTTCTGACTGGCTGATGGATACTGATAAAAACATTACAATCCATTTCTGACCTCCAACCTTCAGCCAAGAATTTCCCAGGTCTGTCCTTCATTTCAAAGTTTCTGTTGCTAGTGAATGACTCTCAAGAGCATGAGAGTTTGCAGTTGGAAGGTGGGTGAAAATTTTGATGAAATACTTATATAGTGTGGAAGTGGAACACAAAGACTTGAATCATGACATCACTGTGTGATTCCTCATTTATATGTAATCTTGGTGTTTGGATATACCACTTCTTGTTAACCTGAAGCTATCTGAATGTCTAAATCCTCATTTGAATGGTTTGTTCTCCCACATCTAATTTGTAAAAAAAAATTAAATCAGCACTATTACAAATAGTTGGCATCAAGGATAAAAAAATTGGTCATGCACAAAGTAAAGAACAAAGGAGATATAACTACATCAAATTTTCCAATTTTAGCTGCCTGCATTCCATTGTAATACACTTAGTGTGCACCATGAGTTTGGTTGTATTACACATGTACAAAAAGTGATTAAAATACTGTTCAGAATCACTGGAATCTGATCCTGTGAGACAGATTCAGCAATTCCCTTTAAAATAGCTTCTAATAAAGAAAGCACTATTTTTCTTTATTGTATTTTAACTGGGTATAGGAATCCATTTTTCCAGTACTTGGAAAACAGTACTTGCAGTACTACCAGTGGTACTTGACAGAATACAATTAATTTTCCATTGTTTTTTATGGACTCTTCTGGATATCAGGATGAAGATTTTAAGATTTATAGTCAGTCCAGTACAATCACTCATGATAAAGATGACTCCAATAGCATCTGGAGGAACTTCTGATTTTTTCCCAGACCTGAGTTTTCGGTGGCTTTCAGACTGTGTGCCTCTATTGAAGCTCTTGAGAACCCTTTGCTAAGATGCTTAGAAAACCCTATTTTATCTCAGCTGAGAAACCAAAGATCAAAATTTTATCCAAAATCATTTCCCCTCTAGTTGGGACAATTACTGTTCCAAGGAAGTCGCTTAATCTAAAAGTATTGCATCTCCCTATGTCACAACAAATGGTTGCATCTTAGTGACTTTGACTGATCTTGAAAAAAGCTAAATTGAGCAGGACTGGTAGATATTTAAACAGAAGACCACTTTGGAAATCCCAAAGCTGAAGACTAGTCTAAGAAGCCAAAAACAATCTGAAAGAACTCTCCAATAAAATCCAGTCAATTTGTTCCTAAGCTAGATTTTTAGTTGGAAGAAATTCTTCTTAATAGAAGATACAGTTAAAACTAACCTGTGGTGGGATAATCTATCCTCTGCTACTTTACTTCATTGGGCTAGAGATGTGGCCATTGGTATATAGATGAAGTTTAGGACAGTCCAACTGAAGCCAGATGGGTGTTGGCCAAAATCCTTGGGGTTATGCAATTCACAGGCATGGTTGGAGATAGTAATTGAGTCAAAGAGCCAAACAGGAGATGCCCATATTTGATGGCTAATGGCTGTATGAAAGGAAGAGATTAATTTGATTGAACTATGATAACCAAAGTTAATGAATATCAATAATAAACTTTCTATATAAAAGGTGACAACTTTTTAGGAAAGGCTTTTCTGTGGAAAAAGGGAGAGGGGCCAGGCCCTTTGGCTGCTCCCTTCCCCCACTATCCCTGCAAAAGAACTTGTATGTTAAAGAGTGGGGTGTCAAACTCATGTTGGCATGGCAGCATCATGTGACATATCGGGATTTTACCCCCTTCCCTAAACCAGGCATGGGCATGGCCAGCACATGACACACCCGACCCATGGGCCAGGAGTTTGACAGTCCTGCTGTAAGAGTTTGCATCCGGAAGTGGGGCATCACAATTTGGAGGAGGGAAGAAGAGTGCATTTTTGCAGCTATGAATTACTTGTAATTTCCTGCCTTCGCATCATGCAAGACAACAACTATGAAGGTCAACTGAAATCGTTGAGTCTTTCTATACCCAATAAGTTGGAATTAAAGATAAAAAATATCCATGGTGCTTCATTAAACTGATAACAGTTTTAATCTGTCACAATTAAAAATAGAAAAGGATTAAGAAGTTTTATCTGAAATGCAGAGGCATCCACAAAATCAAAAAGGTCAAAACAACAGCCACAATAATGTGATTGAAGCTTTGCACATAAAAATCAGGCAAAGTTTTGACTGTGCTATCATGGCCACCATTTTGATTTTGGTTGTATCCTACAGACCCCCCTATGAACATGATTGACCCATGCTGTAACTTCTATTTCATGAGCCCAATCCAAAACAAAGAATCATTAAATTGCTGGACTCAGAGCATTAGAGATTTCACTTGTGCTTAACTTGCATAAATATCAATAAGATTCAGAAATGTTTGGGATGGCAATCTTTGAGTGTGTACTCGGAATACATGCAAAAATCTAGCAATTCAAATACTGAGACTCTAGTTTAGAAACATTTTGTTTTGTATTTTGTAATTTATATATAAAAAATCAATAAGAAACAAACCAGAATATTTGACAGAAATATCCATAGTACAACAAAAAAAACCCAAACAACAACAAATTAAAAATGTTGGTTTTAGTTATAAAAGATGAATATGAACATTTTAAAATAATCTCATAATATTTGGCAACTTACATCTTTGCAAGAGACAAATGCGATTAACAATAAAAAAGCTTTACATGGAATTCAAATTGAAGATTTGTTCTTGAGAGAGTAAAATGCAAGTCTACTAAAAGTTTGGACAACTAGCCATATTCTACGCCCTTCTTTAATACTAGTGGATAAAGTGGGCATGTTGCCAATCTTTTCAGTCCTTTTGTTTTCCATTTTTCTATGGAGAAACAAAAGCCATGTGAGAAAAACCATGAAGAGCTTCACAGAAAGGTGATGAGCTCTTCAGTCAAAAACTCTTCTTGAAGTGTGTTCCAGCTGGGGCACTGGAAGAAATTTTACAAGTGAGAATACATTTCCAAAGGAAAGGGCATGTTGAACTCAACACTGTAAATGTTACTCTTAACTCTTAGCATAGAGAAAGTTACAAACACAACAAGGGAAGTAACAAAGCTCTCCTTATGCCTATCTACTTGACCTGAAGTTCTGAGCCAAATTAGCTTTGCACTTCCTTCTCCTACTCCTACCCAGCACTAAGCATGGCAAGCACAACATTAAATAATTCAGTTAAAACAATATGATATAATACCAGGTGTTGCAGTTCAATAACATGTTTCCATTATGTTCATACACAGTAAAATACAATCTTTTTTAAATAAATGTTTTATATACAAAAGGTGTTAAGAAGCCACTAGTGAAGAGTGGATTGTAAGCATCAGCAAATAAATTCATATCATCTTCTTCATAAGCAAATAGTTTATAAAGCTGTTTAAAATATTACATGTATGTTATAGGTTACATCTTGGAAATACACACATGCAGCCTACCCAAGCTTTATAGAGCAGAGAATGTTCCCTCTGATACTGAATCCCCCACTGACATGGGTTCCAACTATCGCTTGGACTTTTTCATATCAGTCTCATCAGGCCTCTGGTGATCCTTCTTACGTGACACTGGGGGACTCACTTCCCTTCTGCGCTTGGTGGGTTGAAATTTTGATCTGGAAGTATCAAAACAAACAAAAAAAGTAAGCATAGAATCCAGTGATTTTGATCAAATTAGTCCCATAGCTGCTTTGGGAGAAACAGTCCCCAACAATTGCATTGTTGGGATCCTGGCGAAATTGGGAAGCAAGAGAATTTCATGCCAAGCTGCTCTTCCACTTTGCCTCTTTTTGGCTGCCTGACGAGGCTTATTTGGCTGCTCCTCATCAAGAGCATCTTTGGAAAAGTGTCTGCTGCCACTTTATGTCCCTGGGCATCTTGACCCCCTGCCATTTTCTCATTTGTACCACTGCGTCCTATGTGATTCACAGTCAAGTCATGGATGAGGCTTTCCCCTGATAGTTCCCAAACATCTGGATACCTCCCACTGTTCTTCTCATCAGACCTCCATGACCTCTGAATCCTATAAAAAATGGAATTCTTCCATGAGGATTCTGCTTAAATGCTTGAGTTCCATTTTTCAACTAAATAAAATGAAATGAAATATTTTTATGTAACCATGCTTGCTTACTGACTTATTGTATTTATGAACTGCCTCAATTATAACAGACTCCGGAGACTGCATACCCCAGGCATCCTTCCTCTTTAGCCCAATGATTACAAGGACCTTGGAGGTCTTCTAGTCTGACCCCCTGCTCAAGTGGAGACAGTATCATTTCAGACAAGCAGGTGTCCAGTCACTTCTTAAAAACTTACAATGATGAAGCACCCACAACTTCAGAGGACAAGCTATTCCACTGGTTAATTGTTCTCATTGTTCGGAAATTTCTACTTAATTTCAGATTGCTTCTTTCTTGATTAGTTTCCATCCGTTGTTTCTTGCCTTGCCTTCTGGTGCTTTGAAAAAATAAACTGACCCCCTCTTCTTTGTGACAGTCCTTCAAATTCTGAAATACTGTTATCATGTCACCCTAGTCCTTCTTTTCTGTAGACTAGCCATACCCAATTCCTGTAACCGTTCTTCAGATGATTTAGTCTTTAATCATCTTAAATTACTCTTCTCTTCATTTTTTCCAAAGTCTCAACATCTTTTTTTTTTTGTGGTGACAAAAATTGGATGCAGTATTTCAGTATTCTTGCCTTACTAAGGTTTTATAAACCGGTACTAACGCTTCACATAATTTTGATTCTATGCCTCTGTTTATACAACCAAGGATTGTATTAGCTATTTTTAGCTATTTGCCGCACACTGCTGGTCCATATTTAAGTGGTCCGTATTTAAGTGATCGTCCACGATGAATCCACAGTCCCTGTCACAGTTACTGTTTTTAAGGCAGGTTTTGCCTAAGATGCACTTGTAGCTTTGATTTTTCCTGCCTTGTTTTTCTTCACATTAAATTTCATTGACCAGGGCCCACTGGTCAAGTCTGTTAAGATCTTTTTGGATCCTGAGCACTACAGATTCATGCACATGACAATCTGATACCTGGCTGAGGCATGAGATACTTGTCATATATAGCTTATTTCCTGATTCTATGGATACTTCCTTTGTTTTTGGCTAGCATGAGGAACTATCTTCCACGCTCAATCTTCCAAACTTACTTGAGTGTCTGGCTTTTTCTGTGGTCAATAACCACCTTCATCTTAAAATGAGTTCTGGACTGCCAGTTGCTTGTCAACAAGTGTTTTCTACCCCATAAGGCTGTTACAGAGAAATACAGATGCTGAGATTTTTGGGTTTCGAACTATGATGTTACAAAAGTAAATAGGGTATAAATAGGGTATAAGGTATAAAATAAGGTTGAAAATAAGGTCCCACAAACTGTCTAGGATGAAACGGTTTTTAATTGTTTTCTGAATTTTCTTTTCCACTTTTCCTTCTTTATTTCATTTTCTCTTTCACATTTATGTATGTGTTGTTTGTCTGTTTTAATTGTAAAATTAATAAAGTTTATTTTAAAAAAATGTAAATAAACCATACTGAAACAAAATATGTTGTTCATATGAATTTAAAAAATAAGCAGGATAAAAGATATTTTCCCTCAATGTTACCCTAAAATTTTCAGTAAATACTGGAAGCTACCTTTTAAGCACAGTAACAGAGAAGCCCCCTGTCAGATTATATCTGATATTCAGTTATGGACAGCCAGATGCTTCTAGAACATTACAGAGATAAACTGTCAACTCTTGAAATTACTCTAGCTGAAGCCATATTTTTCTTGTTTGGTTTCTTAGTTACCATACTTATGGGGAGTGGGAGACTTATGGATGTGCCAGACATAACAAAGATAAGGCTCCTGAGAATCAAGGCCGGATCAACATGCCCTAGCAATGGCAGGAGGGAGTGCTGAGATGTTCCTCACCTGCTTGGTTGGCTAATGTGACCTGTGATACAAATGATGTGGAAAATATCTATTCTTTAATTATACTAAAATCACAGGAATTATTCAGTGTTGGTTTCACATTTGACCGTGTCGATAAATTGTACCCAATAAACCGTAGTTTTGAGGAAGCCAAGGCCTCAGTCTTGAATTGATCTGTAGCATTACTCAGAACCATGACAGGACTTGTGTCCTGTAGTTATCCCACCAGTACTGTGGCATCATTTTGGGTAGTAATGATCAATCAAAAGTAAGGAGGAGAATCTTAAGATACTTTTTTTCCACTTACTGGGCCAAGCGAGGACTTCTGTTCGCTTTTGCAGTGGCAGATGACTGCTTCTTCTCTGCTAATTTCCAACGATTTGTAGAAAGAGCTGGGGATGGATTCTGACTTTTTGATGAAGCTCGGGTTGTTGGCTTGTTTGGCTGCTTCCTGAAAAAAATAAGCACAAATACTGAAGAAGGACTTTTCTTGGGCCAGGTAAAATGATTAAAGGCATAATCCCCAAAAATGGAGCTTGGGAGAGTCTATAATGTTCCCACTCTTATTTAAAAATCTCTGACTTCAATGATGGGGGGGGAGGGAAGAGAGAGGGAGGGAGGGACAGGGAGGGAGATGGGGTTGACAGAGAGAGGAGACGGGGTTGACATTTTAAAGTGAGAAAAATGTAAGGGTGTGTGAATCACTTCTAGCTCTCTTAGATGCAAAACAAAATAATAACTTGGTGGTTTGTGTAGTCCTTTTACATACCATTATATTTCTAAAACACTAGATCTATCATTATATGACAAAAAAGCAGAACCGGTGCTTTCATTTCAAGAATGGCCAACAAGCAATTGGCTATTGGTCAGCCTCCTTTTGTAAATACATGAAGGGATGTGGCTAAATATTGTCCTGTTCGAGGAAACACTAGCAAAAAATGCTAAGATATAAAAATGTCTGATCTTGTGAAGAACAAGTCCAGTTGCCACATCTTGTTTTAACAGAAGCAACTATTACAATCACTGAGTAACAGAATAACAGAATTGGAAGGGACCTTGGAGGTCTTGTAGTTCAATCTCCTGCTCAAGCAGGAAATTCTATCCCATTCCAGAGAAGTGGTCCAGTCACCAGTGATAAAGCACCCACAATTTCTGAAGGCAAGCTGTTTCACTGGTTAATTTTTCTCACTGTTAGGAAATTGCTCCTAAGTTCCAGGTTCCTTCTCTCCTTGATTAGTTTCCACCCATTGTTCCCTGTCTTGTCTTCTGCTTTGGAGAATAGGTTGACTCCCTTTTCTTTGTGGCAGCCCCTCAAATATTTGAACATTGCTATGATGGTCACCCCTAGTCCTTCTTTTCACTAGATATATCCAATGCTAATGCAACTGCTATTCATTTTTTAGCCTCCAGCCCCCGAATCATCTTTGTTGCTCTTTTCTTCAGATTTCCAGAATCTCAACATCTTTTTTATAACATCGTGACCAAAAGTGGATGAAATATTCTAAGTGTGGTGTTACTAAGCTTTATAAATTTGTATTAATATTTCATGTGATTTTGATTCCATGTCTATTAATGTGATCTTGATTCCATCTCTGTTAATGTAATCTAAGACTGCATTGACATTTTTGGCTGTTGCTGCACACTGCTGGCTCATAGTTAAGTGATTGTCCACTAGGATCAGATTCTGCAATTGAGGCAGGTTTTACCTAATTTGTACCTTGATTTTTCTTGCATTAAGTATAAAATCTTACTTTTCTCTATTTTGAATCCATTTTGTTAGATAGGGCCCAGTGTTCAAATCTGTCGAGATCTATCTGAATCTTGAGGCTATCTTTTGGGGTGCTGGCTACTACTGCCAGTTTAATGTCTGCAAGTTTGATGAGTTCTCCTTCTATTCTCTCATTGAAATAGTTGGTCTGATGTTTCAGATTAATAGAGTTGGAAGGGATTTTGTAGGTTATCTAGTCCAACCCTCTACCCAAGCAGGGAGACCCTCAGCATTTCTGACAAATAACAATCCAATCTCTTCTTAAAAGCCTCCAGCAACTTTCGAAGGCAATCTGCTCCATTGATAGATTGTTCTCACTGTCAGAAAATTTATCTTTATTTCTAGGTTGAATCTCTCCTTGATCAGCCTTTGGGTACCTTGGAAAATAGCCTGACCTCCTCCTCTCTGTGGCAGCCCCTCAAATATTGGAACACTGCTATCATGTCTCCCCTAGTCCTTCTCTTCACTAGACTAGGCATGCCTGTTCATCTTGTTTTAGCCTCCCCTAATCATCCTAGTTGCTCTTCTCTGCACTTTAAGTCTCAACATCTTTTTTTACAGTGTGATTGATCAAACTGGATGCAGTACTCTTAAAGGTGTGGTCTTACTAAGGCTTTATAGGGTGGATTAGTCCTCACTTGAACTTGATCATATCCCTGTGTTAATGCAGCTTAGGATTGCATTGGCTTTTTTGCTGCTGTTGCACACTGCTGCTCCTATTTAGTTGGTTAATCCATTAAGACTCCACATCGCCTTTACAGTACTGCTAAATTTAAACCTTTTATTTTAATTACTCAATCTTTAATTATTTTGTTTTAACGAACATTCCATTCTTTCCTTTAACAGTGTGTTGTCTTCATACATTTAATTTCGAATTTGTTTTCTTTTGCCAACCATTGATTAAAAGTTAATTCCCATATATATAATATCAGGCTTGTTTCTTTTTCTTTAATTTACCAGTGTTAATCATTTCATTTCTACACATTCTAATATTTTCCTGATCACATTTTTCTTCTATCGGGAATCTTTTCACTTTCCAGTTTTTTGAGCAAATACTATTCTAGCTGCAGTTTGATACATGGACTGATTAAAATATGTCTTTTCTTTGCTATAACTTCAGGTATCATCCCTAACAGAAATATTTCAGGTTTTAAGTTCTATATGTTGCTTTATCATCTTTTCAACCAGGCATTTATTTTTCTTTCAATTATTTCTTGGCTTCTGCCACATGTCCACCACAAGTTCTGGGTGTCTGATGGCATATATCCAACATTTATTTGTTTATCTTGGAACATCTTTGCCAGTCTTGCTGTGTCGAAAGATGCCATTCTGTAAAAACATCTTATGTAAGTTTTCTTTATAATGCTGTTGACATTGTTAATTTACAGTTTCTATCAGAGTTTATCTAGTTCTGTGGCATATCCAAATTTTGCCTATGCTATCATCGTCTCTTCCAGCTTGTTCTTCCAGTTTAATACCTAATGAGTAATTTGTTACAATTTTTAATCAAATTTTCTTCTGTTCCTGGAGTATTTTGTCCACATTCTTTATAAAACCCTGTTTTTCACAATTTTTTCATATCTAGATATATTTGCCATATATAAATACCAAAACCATAGCAAACCCTTTTCATTTAATTCTTGTTTCATTTTGAGCTCGCCCCTTTTATTCAAAATATTTTGTATCTAACAATATACCCTATGAATAACATATTGGATGTATAAGCGCTTCCATTGCTCGAAAAGCCAAACTGGGAATCTTCAAATCAATGTTGTTCTCTCGTTTTTTCTCCCAAATTAAATAAGGCCATTTCTGATATAGGTTCTTTGAAATAACTATATTATCTACTTTTCCCATACCATAAAAAGGCATGCAACCCAGTTGTAAATCATGCCCCTCCAATGTATTCCTCAAATACAATCCACTTTCACCATGTTAGCACTGCAGCTTGGTAATATTATTCCAAACTGGGGTAATCCAGGACCCTTCCTCCTAATTTGCATCTTGCAACATTTTAAAGTTAATTCTTGCTTTTTTCCCTTGCCATATGTATTATTCTGTAAATTCTCCAAAATATTTTTTCTCCAGTTTTATTGGAATTGTTTGGAACAGATACAATTAGCTTAAGCCATTGTTCACACTGCCCAACGGATGCAAAAAGGACACAATGGACGAGCAAAATGTTCCATCCATTGTATCCACTCTCAAAAGGGCCAAAAATTTGCAATAAGCAGAGCGATAACAGCGGGGAAAGAAACGGACATGGGAGGCATGCAGACGGATGTATAGAGGATGCCCAGAGCGGAATGTATAGCAGGCATGCGTAGGAGGATATGTAGAGGCATGCCAGAGCAGGATGCGTAGAGGATGCAGCGAATGCAGAGCGGATGGTTTAGAGATGCCAGAGCGGATGCAGAGCGGATGGAGCTGCATCCGCTTTCATCCTTCTCCATCCGTGCTACAACGTGATCAGGTCCGTTCTGCTTCCTCCCTGCGTCCATTTACCGCTGAACGGGTTGAGTGTGCGGTAATAGCCACAGTGATGCTAGCGATATAGCAATGCATAATGGATGCAGAAACGGATTCCCCCGATATGCCCTAGAGGAGGCAGAACGGATGCATTGATACATTTTCCACGTCAAAAGTTTTGGGCCACTCAAAAACTTTCTGAGCGGATTGAAACGTCAATAACGGATGCTGGACGGATAAAGAGGAAGCAAGACGGAGGCAGAATGAAGTACCATCGCATTAACAACGGATTGGCAAGATTTTTTTTGTCCGTTTTACATCCTCTTTGCATACCGTTTGGTGCAGTGTGACATGACTTTAGGCTAGTATATTCAGTTTAATTGTTGCTGCTTCTCCCTTAATTAGGGATAATTGCAAATCCCAGTTTGCCAAATCTATCTTAATTTGCTGTTTCAACCCATAATAGTTGTCTTCCCTTAATCATTACACATCTTGCTGTTAAATGAATCCTAAATATTTTTATTTCTGACTGATCTGAATGTCTAATCTTTCCATTAATTCTTTCTTTTGTTTTTCTGCAACATTTTTCACTAAAATTCTTAGTCTTTCCCCTTGTTTATTTCAAACCTGCTACTTCACCCATATTTCTTCTATTTTTTCAATTAAACTTGGTCCTGTTTTCTAAAACAGTTCTCGTAGTTTAAAAACCAAGTCATCTGCGAATGCCTTGTAATTATATTTTCCTTTTTTATTTCCATGCCCTTTATCTCCCTATCTTATCTAATGTTTTCTATTTAATACTTCTAATGTCAATTACAAATAGCTATGGTGACAAGTACATCCTTGTCTTTGTTCCCTTCTTATATTAAACCTTTTAGTCATATCTCCATACTTTTACACATCACTTTTTTTTGTGGTTTATGATATATTGCTTAATCATCTTAATAACCTCTCCCAAAATCCATTTCTTTTCAATTGCGTGAGCATAAATTGCCAGTTCATGTGTTGAACGCCTTCTGCACCGTCTAAGAAGCATTAACGTCATTGCTTTCTTGGATGTGCTTCATAGTATTCCAAAGGTCAAAATTGTTCTCATATTGTCTTTTATTTGGTTACACTTACACAAAAAGACATTTTGATCTGAATACATAATGTGATTTAAGAATTCTTTATCTTTCTGCTATTAGTGAAGCAAATATTTAATTAATCTACATTCAATAAAGATATCGGTCTGTAGTTTTTATCTGTTTTAAGTCCGAATCTTCTTTGGTATGAGAGTTGATGTATGGCCTTCCATCCATGAATTTGGTACTTTTTGCCTCATCAGTAGTTTATGAATACTTCTATCATTAGTCACAAAAATAATTCTGTAAGGTTTTATATATCTTCTGTAGTCCATCTGGACCTGGTGTTTGCCGTTCTTTTGTCTTTTTATTGCTTCTGTTAGTTCCATCACCGTTATCCTTTCTCTAATGCTTAAATTGTTTCTGGTATTTTAGGTAAGTTCTCTTTTATTCTAGTACACTGTTTCTCTTTCCTTCTGAATTATCTTCTTGGTTCATATATTTTTATAATATTTTTGAATTATTATTTCCTTTTTACTGCATTTCTATAATAAAGAGCTCTTTGTCATCTATTAGTTGCGTTAAAACCATCTTTCTTTCTCTCTTTTCAATCTCTATGCCAGCATCTTTCTGTTTGTTGCATTCTCAAAAAAGTTTTGCCTTAGATCTTTTAAATTTTCTTGCTAATTCTTCTTTATTAAGTCTAATTCGGTGGAAATATGATGAATACAAAACAGATAGTCTTAGTGGCAATATATGCACCAAATATTAATGAAAAGAGGATTTCTATGATAAACTTTATAAAAAAATAACAGAACTGGAAAATGAAATTTATGCTATTTTAGGAGATATCAATGCAATAGTAGACATGGAATTGACTATTTAAAAAAAAAAAAAACAGGAAAATATTACCAAAAAGATTTTTTTAAAATGGTTTAGAAAGAGTTAGCTGTTCAGGACGCTTGGAGAGAAACACATTCTAAGATCAGTCAATACACATTTTATTCAAACAGACATCTCTTCCTGGTCATAGAATTGATATCATGTGGGCATTTAACAGAAATAATAGCTTAACATACAAGAAATTAAACATTGAAAACAAGTACTTGGGCAGACACACTCCGATAAGTTATATGGAAAGGACCAAAAAAGGCAAGATGGACAATGAATGATTCAATATTGAAGAAAGGAAATTTATTCAATTTATGGAAAAGAATTTGATTTCTTCTTCAAAGAAACGAAAGAAACCTCAGTTAACAAATGTATTGGGACACAGCGAAGGCATACATTTATAGCAGTGGTTCTCAAAGTGGGTGGTTACTGCCCCTGGGGGTGTAGGATGCCTTTAGAGGGGAGCTAAGAGGCAAAGGGGGCTGGCAGGGGCACTAGAGGGGCAGGGGGGTGTGGAGGTGGCCCCTTGAAGGGTTGCAATTCAGGGGGTGGGATTCTACTGGTTCATTACTGTTCCCGGTAGTTTTCGAGAACCAGTAAAATGGGCCCCTGGCAGGCCCTGCTTCCTCTCCAACCACTCCTCCGTTTCACTGCCCAGCCAGTCCTTATTTGCGTGGCACAACAATCACTGACAGCCACGCGTTCCATTGGAAAAGTGGAACAAGCAAAGCTGGAGGTTTGGTAAATTTGCTGCCAAAAAGCTCCAGACGCCGTTGTTTTACGGTTTGCAGCGTTGGAGGTTTTGCAGTGAAAATTTACTAACCTCTGGGCTTTGCTCTGCTTCCTCTATAACACATCACCGCAGTTTCTAGGCACTGGGCCCTGCGTGCTCACCCCATTGACTGCTGTGCCACTCTGCTCAGACTTGCTTTGAGCAAGTCCCTTCGGTTGCAGTGGGCTCAATGGAGTGGATCTGCAGGGCAGCACCTAGAATGCGGTCCAAAGCATTGGAGAAACAGAGGAAAAGCCTGAGGTCTGTAATTTTGCTGCAAAAAAACCTCCAGCCACCACGTTGTTTTTTTTGGTGAGGCTACAATCTAGCACACCAAAAAAATCACACGGCAGCTGCAAGGCATTCGTGAATAAGGACGACGTGGCTGGCAGGAAAGCCCAGGACAACAATGGCTCGCCCTGGCTTGCCTTCCCTGGCAGCAGGCGGAACGGAAGGTTAAAAGTCACAGCCATTGGGAAGATGAAAAAGAGCAGTGTGGGGGGAAAAGGGGAAACAGGGGAATGTAGACTAGTCCAGGCAGAAAATATGGAGAAGGTTAAGGAAGGATAGGAGAGGGAAAGAGGAGAGAGGGGAATGAGGAAAAAGAGAAGGAAAAAAAGAGAGAGGGAAAAGAAGAGAGAGAGAGGGAAAGAAGAAGGAAAGACAAAAAATAAAGAAAAGAAAAAGGTGAGAAAGGAAGAAAAGGGATAGTCAAAGAAAGAGGAGGATGGAAGGGACAGAAGACTGAGGGAAAGAGAAAGAGAGAGTGATATGAGAGAGAAAGGGAGCGATGGAGAAAGTGAATGGGATATGGAGAAGGGAAAGAGAAAGAAGAAAGAAAAGAAAGAAAGAGAAATCTCGCTCGG
>BHFT01065597.1:0-22397 GCA_004320025.1 Laticauda laticaudata | reverse complement strand
GCGGATGGAACCTCAGTCGACAGATGCTGGACGGATAGAGAGGAAGAAAAACGGACACAGTGAGTACAGAACGGATGCATCGCGTTAATCTACGGATGGCCAGTGTTTCTCTCCGTTTTACATCCTCTTTCCATCCGTTGGTGCAGTGTGACATGGGCTTTTACTAATTTAAATTAATTCAAGGCTCTAGGACTTGAATGATTTTGATGGAACAAATCCCACAGTACTGAAGGAACTAGCAGAGTAATTACAAAGCTGCTTGGGACATCTAGAAGTTCTCAGATGGCTGATGAGATTCTGGAGAGGTGTTTTGACCCAAACCTTATTAGAAAGAAACAAATACGAAACAGAGGTAACAGCAAAACCTTTTTAATGATTCTTTACGGATTCAGTTCCTTCATGGTTTAAAGGCTGTTTCAAACTAATTGTCTCTGATAAAAATGAGCCTTGCCAAGGTTGTGCAAAGCTGCCAAGAACACTAGATAAAGTTACTAAGAAATATTTCAAACACAAAGAGTCTCCAAACACCGATATTCTGAACATCCACAAGGCTTGACTGCAAAAATTATTTGCTTCCTGCAAAGAACTCCGGTTTCTCAGCTGGCTTTTATCTCTTGAGGGAGGGGCCATTACCTTGCAGCCTTACTTCCAAGTCGCCCGTGCTGCTGCAACTGCTCTTTCCTTCGAGCAGTTGCTCTTTCCTGTGTACACGTGCATTGGGCACAGGCTGCTCAGGGACCTCTTCATCACTGCTGCCAGCCTCCACAATCTCTGAAGGCAGCATTCCACTCCCTGATGGTCTGGGCCCCATCCCTGCATCACACGCAGGCCCCTCATCTGAGTCCTCGCTCTCCGAGACCTCAGCTGTCTGCACCTGCTGCCAACAAACCACAACAAGGGGAGAGAAGAATAGTCCCAACTTCAAGAAAGGTTGAGGAAAACTTGGGAACTTACAGACCTGTCAGTTTGCATATATTATTAAATGCCAGATTTATGAGTATTTGAATAGGCATGCTACAACAGGAGCTAGCATGGTTTATCGCAAGCAGATTGTGCCAGACTAAACTTATCTATTTCTTTGATAAATTCCTTACTAGGAAATTAAACCCTGTATGGATTAAAAGAGTAAGGCATTTAAATTATCTGGGTGCATTTAGTTTACAGAAGAGACAACCTAGGGCATGTATATGATATCCGAAGATTCATTACACAGAAAAGGGAAGGCACTTATTGACTATTGCCCCAGAGGACAAGACTAGAACAACTGTATTAAAATTTCAGGAAGGTTCAGGATAAACATCCTGACTATAAGAATTGTCAACCAGATTTTTTAAAGAAAAATCTTGCAAAGTAGAGAGTTCTCCTGCAAATAGACACACTTCTGTTAGACATGCTGTAGTGAATGCTGCACTGGGCAAGAAGTAGGACTAGATAATCTTTTAAGTACCCAATTCTTTTGTCCCCCAAAAGGTAATACTGTTAGGGAGCAAATTTAACAAATTCCTATGACATATTCTTTGTGGCTGATTCCTGGCTCAGAAACTCAGCATTCTTAGGCAGAGAAAACCCAGAGATATGATTTAAAACCAACAAAATGTCAAAAGTAATCTTCAAAAAGTCCTTTACAAAGCTGAATGCTGAAAAGGTTTGGCCAAATAGGCAGCCACATTACTAATGTATCTAGTTTCTCTAGATATGTGGGCTCTGCTGAGTAAACTGTACTGTGCATCTGTATTGAAGAAGAGCTGCTTACTAATTCTGATTGTAGCCCGCCTATAGAAAATCCTTTCAAGTGGCCAGAACAGCAGCACCAATGTGCCCAGGAGCAGTAAAAAAAAACAAAAAACA
Organism: Laticauda laticaudata; assembly: GCA_004320025.1. Classification (NCBI taxonomy): domain Eukaryota; kingdom Metazoa; phylum Chordata; class Lepidosauria; order Squamata; family Elapidae; genus Laticauda; species Laticauda laticaudata. Next base: position 20,549 of record BHFT01065597.1, on the reverse strand, counting down.
AAGCATTGTTATGCCAAAACAGTGTTGTGATTCAGATCCTGCCACTTTAATGTGCACATCACAAAGTTGCAAGTATGTAGGAATGAGGAGGAGCTTTCACTGCATTGGCACAACACTGCTTTCATCATTTTGATATGAGTGGAAGGTCAAGAAGACACATTTGCAAACGTCCTATTACTTATGCCACTGAATAATGTAAATAGGCCAGTATTTAATCATACTGAAAAACATAATTTATCATAGGATTAAGCTATTTAGTGGCTAATTAATGTTTTATTATCCATGTTTTTTTCCCAAGAATATCTTTAAATAGACTGTTTTTACATGTAGAAAAGGGGTCTGGAGACTCTAACCTAACTTCAGATGCTTTGTGCCAAAATAACCAGCTCATCTGCTATTTTCTCTCTCTTTTTAGTGATATTTGCCAAAGCAGTAATTTTAGAAACTAGCAGCAGTTTTGGATGGATTAAGACTATCAGACTGGGCTGTAAAAATGCAGAAGACCATTGCATGTCTCTGTCTTTCTATTGTTTGTTCAGATGTTTGCCAGTCTGGCAGTTCTAGCCAGGATCCATGAATAAAATAACATCTGAGTTCACATTCATCAAGTATTGACTTTTTAACCATGTTTAACTGAATAAGCAAAAACTGGGTCCAGGAAGATTTTGCCTATACCTATACAAGCTCCCTTCCTATAAGGTCTGAGCAACTTAGGATGTCTCTTTCTGCTCTAGTTCCTTAAAAAAAACAACAGTTTTACTTTCCAGAGGTTTCTGTCATCAACACATTGAAAATCCAGGGTTTGATTGGAAATCCATGATTTGATTGCTGCAATTTACTTTCGTTCAGAGATTTCAAGTACACTTTACGCGGTCCATAATCAGCTTACCAGATGTGAAGAAGAAGAATTTGCCTGGATGTTAAAGGAACTGCTCTTGTCTATAGTCAACTTCCCTACACAGGTGTCCAGTCTTCTACAATAGGCAAAACATCTAGCCACCTTCTGCTTTTAATTCAGTTTATTTGACACTTGTAACATGAAGACTGAACACACCTGCTTCCCATTTCTTAGACATTCAATTCCCTTGCATTGTTTAAAGTGAATTCAATGACTGGAACTTTAATGTATCTGTCATGTGCAGAAAAAAGGTACATTAAAAAAAAACAAATAAAAATTCAGCTTATATGCCTTGAGTTGTTTCTTCCGGCCTAGGAAGGAAGACATTTCAGATTGTATCTTTGTATGATAAAGTGTAACAATTTGGTCAATGCATCTTATTGCCTAGGGCTAAGAAAATTATAGTTAGAATTGCTAAGTTATAGCAATTACAAGATAATGTAAAAATTCAATTGGCAAAGAATGCAGCAGCTAAAGGAAATCATTATGTAATATAACATCCATATGTCAGTTATTACACTGGCTGTTGAAATATTTCCAGGCCCAAATCAATGATAGTTCTGCAAGATTCACTGCCAAATTAATTTAAGCAGCACCTCCTTCTAATTAGGTCTCCTTGGTGTACTCATCCAAGGTGAGGATGAGTGGGAGGACTGAGGGTTTCTCCCTCTAAAAGAGATGGGATGAGTTATTGCCTTGAGATTCCTGTGGTGGTTTGGATTTTGAAATAACCTACCTTAGTAATATATCAAGCACGTCCTGGTTAATCTTTCACAGAACAGTTTTATACAGATTTTTGGCTCTTCTCATTTTTTTGTATTGAGATAGGACGAGTTGTTGTAGCAATAGTAATAACACTTAGACTTAATATACCACTTTGTAGTGTTTCACAGCACTCTGTGGGTGGTTTATAATATTAGCATGTTGTCCCTAATAATCTGGGACAATATATTGACATTATTTTACCAACCTCAGAAGAATAGAAGGCTAAGTCAAGAGAAGGCTTGAGTTCTGTCAGGATCAAACTCCAGGCTGTGGGCAGAGTTAGCCTGTAGTATTGCATTCTAACCACTATGCCATCCGGGCTCCTTGATGTAACATATTTTGTATTTTATTTTATTGTACTGTAAACCTGCGTAATCAAGAATCTTTTTAATGGGAGTAGCATACACATTTCTGTAAATAAGAAAAACAAACCTCTATTTTCCAGGATTCATACTTTGACATTTGCTTAGTTACAGTTGGCTTGATATATGCTATAGCTATCCTATGAACTATGTTATAATGATCTGTATTTCCATCATCTGTCACAGGCAGAAACTCTCTTATGCAAACACATTATCATTATCAAGCACTGCCTCATTATGCTTTCCTTTCTGAAGTGCATAATGGATGCTCCAGTCCATATATACAAGAGCTCCCCATTCAGGCAAGATTCTGAAGTAAATGGAAAACAAATCTTTCCATGTCATAAAATAATTGGATTAGTTTTGATTTGCCAGATGTCGATACTTTATTATGGAATTTATCTTCTGCCTGCTTGTTCTCTTGGTAGTTGTTCATTCTCTAGTTTAACAATTTCTTGTTTAATGTTTGCTTTAATAAAAAATAAGCACAAGAAATTGATATGTCCACAAATCTCGCCATATTACAGTTGAAATATACTGCCACCTCAACGTCATATATCCACCCAAATGCCAAATTGCTTTATTAAAAGGGACCAGATTGGGGGCTTAATTAAATCCACAGATCCCTCTCTCCATATTCTGTTTAGTTATAGCTGAGCCTGGTAACATCTTAATACAGAGACCAAAGGTGCAATCCGGAAGGATAACATAGTCACACTCCTTTTATGCCCTTCTATTGAATGAGAGTGAATTTTAGAGACTTCACATCATCATTAAGCCAACACATGAGTGTATGGCTTTAGGGAAGATGTCTTCACTCCTGGCCATGCTATCTGTTTGGATCCAATGAGTTATTTCACCTTAGTGTAAGAATCAGTAGATCCAAGAATCCACATTAATAACAGTATTGTCAATCAAATAACACCATTCTGATTTGAAGGTAAGTTACACACTTGTTGTACACAGAGACCTGCAAATTGACCCTGATTGGTTAGAGTCTGAACGAAGTTTTGATGAGGCTTTCCAGAAAAGGTATTGGCGTGCTCATATTTATACCAACAACAAAGACTAAATCCCAGCATTGCATTTTCTGGCTCAGAGATCAAAATGAAAAGTAAGTGCTTTTTGATCTCTGCTGAAAAGATTAATATAAATACAGAAGGATTAGTTTGCTGCAGAGACGGAGATTAATTTTGCAAACTTTCCCATTACTGGCTTTCACTACCAGATAAACCTTACAGGCTTCTGGAATATTCCTTTGCCAGGAACCGATTTCCTATTTGTCATAGCATCCTATTTCATACCCTCTGTATTAAGAAAATAATCATATAATTAGATTGCCCTTCATTCTGTAATTATCTAAGCTCTTTTAATGCATAGGATTTTAGGCTCACTTTTTCAGCTAGCCTCACTCAATGCCCTCCCTTTCTAGCAATTACTATCAGATCTAACTAAAAGGAAGATCTAACTTCCACAGAGGGATGTTTTTGGAGACGTTTTTGGCATGTTGGTTTGCAATCCTTCAATGAGCTAGCATACAATTATTCTAATCTGGGGAAAGCCAAATTATCGTAAAGGACAATATGTTCATCTAAACTTCTTACAGCTCTATTCAAAGAACTAGAAAGAATGATGGCTGCTCAGTAGCAAAATGAACTAAACATCCAAATAAAACACAAGAATTAAGTTCTGAAACATAGATTATTTGTGAAATTAATAAATAAATCAGCACAGACTTGCACCCATCCTTAGACTGATTTAGTGCATTAGAAATCTAGGGTTTCTTCACTGAAATAGCAAATGCCACATCATTGGAAGACTTCAAAAATGGGAACAACCAATCCAGTTCTGATAAAATTCTTGTATTAAAGTATGATATTTGTTGCCTCAAATATCTGTATCAGAACAGATTGCATTTTCAATGGCAGGGAAGACATTTTTTAATAGCAGAAATATAAAAAAGTAATTGCATTGCCCCACAGCAGCACAGCAAAAATGATGTGAGTTTCAGAGTCCATGATTGTAAAACGATTCTTCCTATGAATTCAAACAATCATGTTCCAGCAACTGGTCTTAAGAAAATGTGATATCTATTTATCTGCTTGTTTGTTTGTTTTACTTGCCCATCATTGTTATGTGTTTAACTGTACATATAAAGAGAATATAAAGCAATGCATATAAAGAGGATATAAAAAGCTACAATCCATTAAAATAATCCAGTCCAGAATAAGAACTGAGGAACAACACAACAATTCCATAGGTACATGCAGATATATTAGATTCCCAACATCCCAATCCTAGGATTTGAGGTCAAAGTTTAATTTTAATAGCCTCCCAGTAGATTAGGAGGAACAGGACCATCCAAATATCAAGGGTGACACTATTCCAGTATGGTAGTACTGTGACTGACTGGGCATGACTCAGTCCTACAAGTCATCAATCTTTGAAATAGGGGATGTGGATATTGCCTACTCTATTGGACCTAGTGGTAGAAACCTTCAACAGTTAGATAATCTCACAATGATTTATTTGTTTGTTTGTTTATTTATGGTATATCATATATGGATTAGCAAAAACCCCAGTTTAGCAAAGAGGAAAAAAGTTGCAGTCACATGATAACAACGTGACACCACGAGTTTGACACCCTGATCTGGGCCATCTAGCCACTGAAGTGCAGAATAATTTATATTTTATTAAGAAAACAGATACTGGATCAGTACATGCCTTCAGCTTATAGCTGGTCACAATGTGATTCATGTCACATTGTGATCAGGTATAAGCTGAAGGCATGTATTGTTTGGCTTGGGACCCCACAGTCACACCGAGAGGAGGAAACTATACCCCTTTAAATAAAGAGTCTCAACAGATGCTGTCTGAGGTGCGAATCCTATTCAGGATTCCCAGGGGTGTGAAGCTAGTTCACCCCCTCAGATATCATGACAGCATGAACAAAACAAACTAGCAACTGCTGCAATCAGCAGTTCATAGACTTTTCTGGCTCTCAAAATACATGGTAACAAAAATGAAAACAAATAATGGTATGTAGGAATTATAGGACTGTCTTATACTACATAAACTTATCTGATTTTTTAAAAAATTCTCTGGCACATTTTCTATGTTATGTATGAATTTGTATAGCTCTGTTAAGTTTTAAATCTCTATGATTTAAAAAAACATGTGCAACTTTTTACTTTGGTATTGCCTATAACTTAAGAGCTCCTGTGTTTCCCCAGCTAGTTTTGGCTGCTTTTTGTATCTTTTCCCAGTCCTGTAATATCATTTATGGCATATAATAATAGGAATATTTCATAATATTCTAGTGGTGATCACACTACACACTCCTATAAAATCTTTACAATGGTGGAAGTTTGATCTTTAGTTCTTTTTTTAAAAAAATTATTAATCCCCAGTGCAGAACGATGCTTTGTTGCTTCGTATTCTGTAGTAGTTCTGATTTCTTTGGCTTTTGTCATGCTTCTGTTTCTCAGGATTTGAGTTGCCTGTAAACATAGCTGATTGTCCTACCAGCACCTCAGCTTTGAGTGCTATGTTTTTCTATATCAGTACATCAAAGGATCAGAAGGTACAAGGAGAAATTTTCACAGAGATGAAAACAATGAGCCAGGCCTTGGAAAGTCACTCTCAAATCAACCATTACATGCAAAACAAGCAAGCAAAAAGCACATCATATGGAGAGTAGGAACAATATTCCTTCATGCTGTGGTGCATTCAAGCGGCTGTTACTCTTTGATACAGATAAGATGTAGGCCAGCCCATTTCATTTAGAAATCAATATCTATATGAGCTTGGCTTCATCACTCATTCTGCAGATGTCACTGACACTCTGAAATATCTTTAATGTGCAGCTGATATGCACATCTGCACTGGCAGCTGCTTTAAGTCACTTCAGGCAGTGTTTGTTGCTATCCTGTATCCAATTACTGGGGAGGAAGTTTTATTGAAATCATGGAATGTGTTTCTGAGCAATCATTTACCAGAATTAATCATTTACATGATTTGTAGTCTGAATCCAGCCTTCCTCAGAGAAAAAAAAGCCCAATATGTCCATATATAGAATATATAGAATATATGCCTAATAGAAACAGCTCTGAAAAGAGTAGTTATATACTGCAAGCTAAATGAGACATCAAACAAACAGTTTTAAGCCAAGTTCTCTACTAAGTCATAGGTTATTTTATCCTGTTTATGGAATGACTCACATTGGTTATAGCAACACAAGTTAAGCACAGACTAAACCAACTACAGGATGGTTTAGTGTTTCGTATGAATCAAACAATTTTGTAGTTGTGGCCCTTATTTTGATAAACAATGCATGAGATGGTAAAACTGTTTCAGATTACCCTGCACTTCAAAAGAAATGCCTGGTTTTCTCATAACTGAATTTGCCTTCCATAATAAATAACAAAACTAATAGGTCAGGTAAAAAGTTTAGATTGGAACCTTTCTCTCTGACAGCTTTTTACATCCAGGGAATTTGTTATTATTTATTGTTATTTATGTGGAGAGTTGTTACATGATGTCCTTCAACAGGAAGAAATGTACCTTATGACATTTAGGGTGCAAAAAAAAAAAAAAAAGTCCCACTTGATATCTCTTTGAGGGAGTCCTGACAAGAAGCACACACCATGAGTACTACCCTTATTATAAAATTAAAGTGACAAAATCTAGCAAGTTTGAAACTTCCTTTTCTTCCCTTTCCTTCCCTAAAACTAATCTGAGACTTTCCCCATGTTTCTTTTTCCTTGTCCTTCAATGGGCTGAGATACTTTTTACATGATGGGTTGTCTAGCTTATGACTCTTCCTCCTTGTCCTGAGGTCATTCCCACATACCATTGTATACATATGGAAAGAATTCATGATTTGGAAGCAATAATTGGACATGAACACAAGCCAGCAGTATAAAATAGCTACTAGAAAGGTTAGCAAACTTCTAAGCTGTGTTATTCTCCTCTACTCTTCTATTTGCATCCATGAGACCATTCTTGATACACTGTATGCTTCTAAAGGATCCTGGCAGGTTAAAACATCATCCTTTGTCAGAGGATGATGACAAAGATGATACATGGACTTTTGGGTATGTGATTTTGTGAAATTTCAGATATTCAGTTTGGAAAAAAGAAAACTATGGGAAAATGCTGTCACATAACAGCAATGTTCAAGTACATAAAAGTGTGCCATAGGAAAATGGTCAGGAACTATTTTCCATTCCCACAGAAACTAGGATCACATAATGGATACAATTTGCTGCTGTGTTTGAGTGTAAGTAAAACTTGCTGATATAAAAACTGTATACTGACTAGTAGAATTCTCACCTGCATGAAATAGTACTGTTAAAGGTTACATTGGTTACCTAAATTTGAGAAATAGGTCACAGTGAAATAGGACAATACCTATTCCTCATGTAAAGCCCATGTCACACTGAACCAACGGATGCAAAGAGGATGTAAAATGGACAAAAAACCTTGCCATCTGTTGGAAAACGCGATGTACTCACTGCCACGCCCCACCCCCCCCCTCGTTTGGGCTTCCTCTCTATCCGTCCAGCATCGTTTATTGACGTTTCATTTGCTCCAAAAGTTTTGGGCTGCCCAAAACTTTGCGTGGAAAATGTATCGAGTTCATCTGTTGCATCCGCTACGCATCCGCTACGCATCCGCTACGCATCCGTTACGCATCCATTATGCATCCATTACGCATCCGCATAATCCGCTTGGCATCGCTGCGCATCCGCGCAACTCACATCATCCGGGACGCAGGAGGAAGCAGAACGATGCGGAAAGATGCAGAACGATGCAGAATGATGCAGCATGGAAACAAAGCATTTAAAATGGAAAAAACATTCGCAGAGGACCTATCTCGATATTAAGGATGTCTAGAGGATGCTAGAGGATGCCTAGCGGAAAACCTATATTGCCTATAAAAAGGGGGAGCAAACTCATCTGCATCTCACTTTCAGAACAGCAGCCCAGCGGTGCAGACCTCTGCAGCTTATCTGGCTCTTCCTCTTCCACAGCATACAGTCATGTCCACCGTGGATGTAACAAAGTCCTTTTCGGCAGCCACCATCGTTCTGCACACAGTGCGAAGCCATCTGCAGGCTCTGTGAAACTCTACTGCGAAAGAAAGGAGCCACCAAAAAGAGTGATCCGAAGAATGGGTCGCCAAGAAGAGCAAGTGATGACTGTAAACAAGCTGATGGTGGAGTCAGAACGAAGACACTCGGGCGTTCCAGAACTTCATGAGGATGCCTCCAGCCATGTTTGACGAAGTTGTGCAGCGCTGACACCAGGTTGACCAGGCAAACACCAGGCTTCCGGCCCAGCTGGACTGGGCTCAAGGTGGCACTCACTCTGCACCACCTGGCCTCAGGGACCTCCTACAGGAGCATGCAGTACGGCTGGAGGGTGCCATCCAACCCATCAGCATTGTGGCAGAGAAGTGGTGCAGGCCATCATCGAAGAATAACAAGGAGCAGCTCCTCCAGTACCCTCCACTGAAGAAGGATGAAGAAAGTTGCAGAGCAGTGGTATCAGAAGTGGAACTTACCAACACACGTTGGAGCCATAGATGGCAAGCACGTGGCCTGCCAAGTCCACCCAACTCAGGGTCCACTTATTTCAACTCCAAGGGCTCCTTCAGCATCATCCTCTCGCCATGGTCGATGCTGACTACAAGTTCATGTACATCGATGCTTCAGCAACGGCTCATCTTCAGATGCCAGGTATACAACGCCAGTCACCTCGGAGGAGCTGGAAGGCAACCTCATGTGGATTCCCAGATCCAGAACCTGCTGCCCAACGCCACACAAGATGTGCCCTACTTCATCGTGGGGATGACGCCTCTCCGCTCACAACCTACCTCATGAAGCCCTACACTTCCAGACTCCTCACCATGAAGAGAGATCTTCAACTCCAGGCTGTCCAGGCAAGGCGGGTGATGGAGAATGCCTTTGGCATCCTGGCCAACAGGTTCCAGTACTTCTCACTACCATGCAGCATCGCCCAAAGACTGTGAGGAGGATCATGAAGCTTGCTGCATCCTGAACAATCTCATGCGCACCCGCTACCCAGTCTTGCAGAACAGGCTCATGACCTCCAGCAAGGCAATGGGGACATGGAGCCTGGGGAATGGAGGCAAGGGCGAAACCTGATCGACACTGAGATGTGCAAGGCCCCAACAGAGCCTCACATGAAGCGAAGAAGCAGCGCAACCTCCTGAGACAATGGTGCAACTTCCAGCTGGAGCAGTGGAGTGCAAGACAGGATGGTAGATGCTTAATGGATGCTTCCTTCAGCCTATCTCATACACGGATGAGATTTGTGCCATGTATGTTTGGTTGGCCTACAATGAACAGGGCGTTTTAATAAAGAGTTGTGTTTATGTTGACATGTGTGGATAATTATTACATTATTATGATAATGAAGGCCATAGGTGTGGCACATGGGAGGGTGACCATACAGTCCCACTATGCTTGCACTGGAGGTTATCTATCCACTGCTATCCTAACCATCCCAAAGCTATCCTTACCATCCCACAAGCATGCAAAAGGCTTAAACCATTTCTAAAGTTTCCCAAGACTATTAAAAAAAAAAATGAAGCAAGTGTGTGAATCATAAATAGACTTTATTAACAAGAAGCTATAAAACAAAAATGAGTCTCTGGCACTCCTCTTGGTCGCTCAGTCTCAGGGTGGAAGGGTCCAGGTGCTCGTGGAGGTGGCTGGTGCTGGGTGCTTGTCATCAGCTCCTCCAGAAGCAGAAGCAGCAGAAGCCAGCCCCAGAAGAGCGAGCCCCGTGCTGCAGAAGCCCCCCAGAGAACCAGAGTGAGGCCAGGGGGCGGGATGGTGCCCGTCCCTCTTGCCAGGCTGGCAGCAGATGGCTGAGGCCATCTGTGCTCCGCATGGTTTGGGTTGCTGGCTGGCAGGCTGGCTGGCAAGAACCAAGATGGCAGCAAGGCTGGCAGGCAGACATGAACCAAGGCTGGCAGGAAGGCAGGCAGCAAGGCTGGCAGGCAGACCGGCTGGCAGCAAGGCTTGCAGGCAGGCTGGCAGCAAGGCTGGCAGGGAGGCTGGCCAGCAAGGCTGGCAGCGAGGCTTGCAGCCGACATGCAGGCAGGGCAGGCAAGGCAGCCAATCTGTCCGGCAGCAGGTCTTTACTCTGAGGCGACCTCTTTACCGAGCTGCTTCCATTATATCTGCGGGCTGACGGCAATGCATCCCCCCGCATGTGCAATTAACGCCACGGCATCCGATAGGCTTTCCGCTGTGCATCCGCTCTGCATCCGCTTCATCCGTTCGGCCGTCCGCTCTGCATCCACTGTATCCCTTCCGCGTCCGCTTTGCTGAGGCCCCCAGAAGCCCTGCGGATGCACCATCCACTCCCATCCGCTTCCATCTGCTGGGCTTCCGTTCCACATCCGCTCTGCATCCCCGCGATGCGTCCTCCCGCGCCTGTGTTAATCCGCTCCGGTTATGCAAATTTTTGCCCCTTTTAAGAGTGGATAACAACGGATGGAACATTTTGCTCATCCGCTGTGTCCTTTTGGCATCCATTGGCCAGTGTGACATGGGCTTAAGTAACCCAACCAACTGGAAAAAAATGGAAATAATTAACTGTTTACTGCTCCAAACTTTTTCCCTCTTCTGTTGCAGGCTCTTTGTTGATCCCTAGATTGGAAACTGTTGTTCAGAGAATTGCTTCCTTTCCTTAATAAATCACCATTAATTCAGTTGACACTATATAAATAAGAGAAAGGACAGTCACTCAAAGCCATTGTAATGACAGCATATTCTTTTAGCCAATTTAAGGAGCTGAAAATTTGCTTCCTTTAGACTTCCTAAATATTGTTTGCTTGTTTGATTAGCAGGTTTTGGAATGGATTAATAGCTGCTGTGCTGAAAAATGAAATAACAAGCTTGGAATGATGTGAGCACTGAGGAAATAAAAGCAATGAATAATAAGTTTTGTCTCTAGGAATATTATCCTGGTAAAGAAGAAAACAAATTGATCAGTGAAATAGTGGCTGTAGGAAGTTTGTTTTTCCCATTCCAGCTAGTTAAAATATTTAGCTTCAACTGATGTTTCCTCTAGAAATGGATTTATTCAACAGCCATAGCAACATGGAGCAATCTTTTCTATTCAAGCAGGGACACAAGAAAGCAAGATCCGTAAGTAGTGCCTCAATGCAGAGAAGTAGAGCATTCAAACTCAACAACATTAAAATTTTATATGAGGCTCACAGGGATCTTTTAATTTGACCACAGAAGATTAGCAGCTTCATTGGATTTTGACATTTTTCTGCAAGTGTACGTGCAGAAGATATGCCAGCAACAAGAGGGGTAAATGGTGGAATGCCTCATTATTTTCCAAACATCACCTCAGACTGGACTGCTTCAACATTTGGAGCCCAGATGTGTCCACAAAGCAAAGTTGTACCTTATCACACGTCATCATATATACATGATGAATTTTCTTGACAAAAGAAAGGATGATCTTTAAAAAGTACAATGAGTTTCCTGAATGTTGATATACTGATGAAAAAGTTTATATGTTATATAACAACTTTAAGACTTGTGGGCTTCAATTCCCAGAATTCTCCAGCCATAATGGGTTCTATGTACGGCATATGTTCACATACTTTCCAAGTGTTGTGTAATGGACTTTAAAAAGAATGCATTGTACCTGGATTTCCTGTAAACCCCACATTCCATTCAAAATGAACTATTGATGCCTGAACAATTTTTCTACATAGATCAATTAAATTAAAATCAAATGAGCAATATATTTAAAAGTGTGTTTACTATGTAGATTTTTTTTTAAAGTAACTATAACATAGTTTAATTAATAACTTGATGTTCATTCCATTTCCCAGTTTTAAATCACGCAACTGTTCAGTGTATTTGTGGTGACCTGGGGCGTGGCACAAAGGCAACACAGCCAGATAATCGATAAGAGTCCCTTTACTATCTCAACTTTGCTCCCCAATGTCCAGGTTACCTTCTGGCTGGAGAAAAATTCTCCCAGGAACAGCCTTTGACTGCAGAAAATTAAGTCCAAAATATGGTCAACAGAAAGTGTAACTTAAAGTCCAAACAAGCCAAACTTAAGTAATTAATTTGGCAGGGCAGGAGCAAGAATTTCAGACTTGAAGGCACAGCAAAACTCACATGGTTGGAAGATGCCAGGAACATATATAAGCCATGACAACACAAGATAAAGTCATGTTTGCTCCCAGCAGCCTTCCACACACAGCCTGCCTTTCTTATCAACTGTCTTCCCAGCTGTGGCTAATGAAGGGAATCAGGCCCTTTCCTCCCCCATAAGCCACACAACCCATGTTGCTCTCTTCTCCGTTCCTCCCTGCATGCCTTAGGATGAAGAAGGGGTGAGCCTGGTTCTTCCTCTGAACTCTGTCTCCCTTGTTCTATCTCTCCTGCTCTGCCCAGCCAGACTGCCCTTCCCCAGCCTCCTCCACAGCCAATGGAGCCACACTCCCACTCCCTGTCAGCTGTCCGGCTTCTTCCTCAGATTCAGACTCTGACAGGACCATTACAATATTTGTTTTAGCAAAGTTCTTTGTTCTTTTTCAAAGGACAAACATCATTTGGATGATCCATTCTTCAATTTTAAATTCTGCAGAAGTAACCTAATCCTGTTTTTATTCATATATGTGAATTTATCTTTATTATTAATGATCTGAATAGAACTTTGAGAAAGTTAATCTGATTTGCAGACTGATTTTTTTCAAGTTCTGTACAATTTGCCAACAAGGTTTATGATTAAAAATGAATAATGGGTTGCAGACTTAGATTCCGAATTCCAGAGTTCAGCTGAAAAAGGAGCAAAAAAGATGAGAATAAAACCACCACAGATGTTAAAATGAAAGTTAAATCACATATGGAATAGAAAACACAGATGGAAAAAAACTAGGGGTAGGTTGGATAATAAATAACACCATCAGCAAATTTATTTTAGGATAAATCTTTAGAAATTTAGAAAGCAAAATATAAGATAAGTATAAAAATATAAGATAAGCCAAAAATAATCTCTAAATTGTTTTTTTTTCCAAGTACCACAAAATTATGCTGTTGAAATTCCATGTCAGATCATCAAATCTTGCAAAAGTAATTTTCTGCTTGTTTCTGGAAAAAAAACCCTTTCAGATAGATTTTGCTTCTGTAAATCAGCAAAAGGCCCTTCTTTAAAATCATCCAAAATACGAAAAACAGTAATTTTTCTGTTAAAATGATATGCCATATCCTATGGCCCTTAATCACCAAAAACATTACAAGAAACCAAACAAAAGAGCCCAGATTCAGGTTACAAAATTTTTTTCACCCAATATAAAGCAAACAGAGTTATGTAAGTGAGTATTAGAATATTTTGCATGCATACAACTATTTGAATCAATAACACACACTGGCAATGAATATATCACAGTTGCCTTCCAGTAGGGTCTTAATAAAATATATTTTAATGCAGGCAGGATCATGTTTTGTAATAAAGAACTTGATTTGGCAACTCCCTCAATGATCTTAGGAATCTATGCTCAGGAAAATGTAGCTGCTAATCCTGCTATAATGAAAACAAATCAGCTACACTGATTTTTCTCTTCTGAGTAGCGAATTATAACTTTTCTGAAGATTCATTTTGATTTTTCATATTCTTAATAGATAACATACACTATTTCCACACTCAGAAAATACTTGTTCCTGCATACTTCAGAGTTTATATACTCTGCAATGAAATGAAAGGAAAGGAACATGACACCAAACAAAAAAAAAAAAGGTTTGAATTTATTAATTCAGGAGGAGGCATTGAAGCAAAGGTTCTTTTTATTACCACAACTCATAAAATACTGAAAAGGACCCTTTTCATTTCTATGAATTTAGCTTAATGGATTAGTTGCACTTCAATGAGACTTTCCTGACTTTTAAAAAAAGCATTTAAAATGACCTTACTTTCCATTTATCACATTTAGTCACAATTAGATAACTCTGAGAAAGTGTTCAATATTTGCCTTGCTGCTTTGATTTCAGAACTTTATTCAGCTTCTCTAGGATTTCACTCTGATCACAGGTAATCCACAAGATGAAAGTCTTCACAGGGTGAGGATTCATCATTGTGCTGATGGACATTCATTTGTACACTTCCCTGCTGGGCTATACAAGTGATGCTCCTGAAATGCTTCCCTAGTGTCTTGAGTTATGCAGGTTTTGTATGGTGAGGAACCAGCTTTCTCTTAACTTTTACAAGACTGACTGGCTATGAGGCATAAGGTCATCTGTATCTGGTGATTTTCCATAGTCTAGTCAAGGGGTCACCAACCTTGGCAACTTTAAGATTTGTGGACTTCAACTCCTAGAGTTCCTCACCCAGCAAAGCAAAGCTGGCTGACGAACTCTAGGAGTTGAAGTCCACAAATCTTAAAGTTGTCAAGGTTGGAAACCTCTGGTTTAGTCAACCAGATAGAGCTTGTTATGCAATCTGGGAGGTCTTTCTGCACTGGAAGCATGAGATTCTTCTGTTTCTGGCCAGGAAGGCCAGAAACTTTGCACAAAAAGATTTTGTGGGTCAGTTGTTCCTGTTCCTAGATTAGGAGATACTGCTGTTGGTCACTCATGCATTAGTCATTCCAGTTCAACTATTGTAATGCACTCTACACGGGAATATCCTTGAAAAGCATTTGGAAGCTTCATCTGGCTGATTTTACTTTCTGTTATTGTTTTAATGTTTATCCTAATGATTTTTATTTTGTATTTTGTTCTGTGTTTTTTTGCAAAATGTCCTTCTCTGGGTTTTATTCATTATTTTAATTTATTGCTTTAACAGTAAATATGTTTTTTTAATTGAAACTGCTGTGGCAGAACTTTCAATGGGAAATAGAGTATCACAAATATGTTTCAAATCAAGTTTCTGTAATGTGAGTAAAGCCCCTGTCCCACTGCACTTACGGATACAAAGGATGTAAAAGGGACAAAAAAGCTTGCCATCCGTTGGAAAACGCGATGCATCTGGAGTGGATAACAATGGATGGAGCCACCCCCGAAATTTTGCTCGTCCGCTGTGTCCTTTTTGCATACGTTTTGCATCCATCTGCCAGTGGGACCTAGCCTTAAGGAAGCCTTTTTCTGCTGCCCTGAATTCTCTAGCACTTTACATGTCTACCATATAAAGTTTTCACTATAGTTCTGAGCCTGAGGTGTCAGTGGATAATACAAGGAAACCAATCTGTCATTCCAGGCAACAAATGTTCAAACATTTATTTTTAACTTTTTAATGCTTTTTGAATGCATATGTCCTCTCTGCAATTTGGCAGTTTGGGATGAGGGATTCAGCAGTCAAATATCAAGCATCAAGTTGTGTAAAATTTTCCATTTCAATTTTCCCCTTTTCATGAACTGCTCAGACAAATCCTTATCAGAGAAAGAAGTGAAAGGAAAATTGAATGAGGAAAGCAGGAGAAAACATTCCACCTATATTCTCAGACCTGGTACAAAATAGAACCATTTTTGTTTGTTTTTTGAAGCATATCTTGATGAAGAGCCCCACTGTTTTCAAACCCAAAAGAATACTTAAATAATCAGCATTTTATAGGATAAAAAAGTGCAAAATTAAAAAACACAAGAAGACTGGGTTAGCTTGTTGAAAGTAAAGATGATGCAAATAAACACTTAGCTGAGAGTAATATGATTGTGGTGGTGTAAATATACAATAAATACATTCCTTCTAAAGGCTAGGTCCCACTGGCTGACGGACGAAAAACGTATGCATAAAGGACACAGCGGACGAGCAAAATTTTGGGGGTGGCTCCATCCGTTGTCATCCGCTCCAAAAAGTGGTGAAAATTTGCCTAAACAGAATGGAAAAGAACGGACGTGGTAGTATGTAGTGGGATGTTAAACAGAATGTTCATAGGAACCCTAGTGGATGACAGCGATGGAAGCGGATGCACCCTCCAAAGGGTTCGCGGGGGAGAATTGCAAAAGCAGACCACATAGCGGAATGGGGCCGGATGCTAGCGATGAAGCGGATGCATCACGACGGTGAAGGAAGCAAAGAGGATGCGCGCGCGGATTTATATCGGATGCAAAAGCATTCAACCGCGCATGCGGAGATATGGAATTGCATCAGCTCCGCAGCATATAAAAGGATGCAGCACGCGACGCAGTCAGCAATATAAGGGAAAAGAACGTGCGCAGATACATCTTGGCAGTTTAGAACACCATGGTTCATCACAATCAGGCAAGAAGAGGAAGCCCGTGCTAATCGTTCAAACCCTGGCAGAAGGAAAGAAGCCAGTATCCCACTCCGTGGCACTGACTCTGAACCTCCTCCTGTTGTTGTGCTGCTGCTGCTCCTGCTGTGGGGTGGACCAGCCCCAAGGCCCTCAAAGCCGCTGCTGCTGAAGGGCCCTGCTGCTCAAGCCCTGAAGGCCCTGCTGCTCAAGCCCTGAGCCCTGATGCTAAAGCCCTGAAGCCCCTGCTGAAGGCCCTGCCAGAGGGAGGAAAGGCAAGGGAAGAGAAGGGAGAATAAACAGTAAAACCATTTCCGAGGAGCATGAGGAGGCAGGTGCTGGAATGGCCTGAGGGAGGAACGAGTACCTCTGGAGAAAGGGCCATCCGACTCTATCGCGACACAAGAAGAAGCAGGCAGCTTGGAGAGACAAGGCAGAGGCTGGGGTACACTGCAGATGTCCTCCTGGGATGGTGGAAGCAACATGCACACCTGGTATGGAAAGCTACAGCCTTCAAGAAAATCTGGCAGGCGTCTGTCAAGCTCACTGACTGGAGATGTCGTCATGGCAAGTGCAGTTTCCTGGAGGTGAGATCTGCCACTGAGGAAGCAGACCCTCTGAGACCCCCTCTCCCTCAGACATAGCCCACAGGAACAGCCAAGTCCTCTTCCAGCCAGGAAGCCAGCTACCCTATCAGAGGCAGTTGTCTTCAGAGGGCCCCACGGCAGAGACCCCCCCCCCGACAGCTGCACTCCCCATGCCGGCGACTTGGAGATCCCCTGTCACAAATGGAGGAAGAGCAAGCAGCTCACCAGAGGCAAGAACCCCCCCCCCAGCTCCAGAGGATGCAGGCAGAGGAGCACGGCAGAGAGGCAGACTGGAGGGCCAGAAGCAGCAGTATGCTGTTGGACGATCAGGGCCACAGATAAGACTCAGCACAAGACTTTCCTCTCTCAGCTGGTTCCACTTGACAGAGGATCTCGGCCACCACACCTTCATCACCTACGTGACACACCTCAAGGGACCTGCCCGAGGCCCCAGTACCACGGTGATGAAGCAGAAGAATTCACCACGACTTCTGCACACCCTCAAAGCCCAGCTGGAAGCTGCCTACCCAGTCGCAGGTCTGCTCCTCCACCCAGGCCGATGTACAGCCCTTCATGGCTTTCAACAGCCCCTCACCTACCAAGCTATGACTACCAGGAACTTCCACAGCACATGCAGAACTTCAGTCGAGGGCCTTCAGGTTCATTGTATGCCACAGGACGCCAGTACCTCACCCAGCGGCAAACCAGACAGCCCACTACACTCTCCCCAACGCCTTCCTCCACCACTACAGCCAAGCTTCAACCGGACAATCTGTCATCAGTCTGGGGCCTCTCAGTCCTCAGGTCCCTTGAATGAGGGCCTCTCAACTCACGGGACTGATGCAGCTCTCGACAGCTCCTGAACACACCATCCCCTGTTGTACTCATCGGGGCCAAGCACCCCAATTGACGCTTCAGACCAGCACTGCAAGCTGCAGCAACCCTGCCACAGTCCCTGCCGCTTAACAGCTGAAGACCAATGGACATGACTCAGAGTGACTGAGAATGAGCTCAGAGACTGAGTTCTGTACTTGTTCAGTTTATTTCTTGCTTGAGACACTTTCTTAGTTCATTTTGCTTTTTTAATGAAGTCATAAAGTTTACCTAAGAAAGTTTTATCTTTGCTTAACACATCTTATTCAGTTTACCTTGTTGATTTTTGCTTATTTAATAAAGTATAAAGTTGAACCTAAGAAAGTTAATAAAGGTTATCTTTGCTAATGACAACTTGTTCATTTTTTAGCCTAGTTAAAGTGTTGGGTGAAAACTTTTAACATATGGTTAAGCCTTTGGCATACTTGGTGCAATAGATAAGATAGTTGTGGGATAGGATAAGCCTCCTAGTACAAGCATAGTGGGACTGGTATGGTCCCTCCATCCCAGCTGCACACATATGGAACCTTTATATCATAACAATTTATTCATTGATCAACACAATTTTAAATTAAAACAAAGCTCTTTATTATGCCCTATTCATTGTAGATCACTCACATACATGGACATTCTCATCAGTGTTAATGCGACAGGCTGAAGGAAGCATCATTAATCATCTATCATCTGTTCTTGCCACCTCCACTGCTCCAGCTGGGGAGTTGCAGCCAGTGTCCTAAAGCCAACTTGTCACACTGGGCACGCAACGGATGCAAAGAAGGATGTAAAATGGACAAAAAAAGCTTGCCATTCATTGGTTAAAAGCCCCATGTACTACCTGTTTCCGCTTTTGGCTCTCTCCTATCCGTCCAAGCATCCGTTATTGACGTTTCATCCGCTCAGAAAGGTTTTTGAGCTGCTCAATACTTTGCGCAGAAAAGTAATCCAATTCATACCGTTCTGGCATCCGCTAAACGCATGCCGCTACAAGCATCTTCTGCATCCTTACGCATCCGCTATATCCGCCAGGCATCCGTTCGCATCCGTGGCTAACTCGATCTGCTCGGCACCACAGGGAGGAAGCGGATGGATGCAGAACAGATGCAGAACGGATGCAGCACACGAAACAAATGCGTTTAAAATGGAAAAAACGTTTGCAGAGGGGACCTATCTCGGATATTAAGGAGCCTAGAGGAGCCTAGAGGATGCAAAGGACACGCTATATCTGCCTATAAAAAGGGGAGCAACTCACCTGCATCTCACTTTCAGACCAGCAGCCTAGCTGTGCAGACCTCTGCAGCTTCATACTTGACTCTGCTCTTCCACAGCATCCAGTCATGGTCCACTGTGATCGTAACACAGTCCTTTTGGCAGCCACCATCCTTCTGCAACAGTGCGAAGCCATCTACAGGCTCTGTGAACCTACTACGGGAAGCAAAAGAGGCGGCCAAGAAGCTCTAGGGTCTGAATGATGGATCGGAGAAGACCAGAGTACGGACTGTACAACAAGCTGATGGTGGAGCTCAGGAAGAAGACACTTGGGCCATTCGAGAACTTCATTGAGGATGCCTCCGCCATGTTTGATGAAGTTTGTGCAGTGCCTGACACCCAGGTTGACCAAGGCAAAACACCACTTCCGGCCCAGCTGGAACCTGGGCTCAAAGGTGGCAACTCACTCTGCACCACCTGGCCTCAGGGACCACCTACAGGAGCATACAGTATGGCTGGAGGGTGCCACACAACACCATCAGCATGCAGTCCAGAGAAGTGTCAGGCCATCATCGAAATACAAGAGGAGCCGCTCGCTCCAGTGCCCCTCCACTGTTAAGAAGGATGGAAGAAAAGTTGCAGAGCAGTGGTATCAAGAGGTGGAACTTCCACACAAAATTTATACCGTTGGATGCCAATAGATGGCAAGCACGTGGCCTGCAAAGCACCACCCAAGTCGGGTCACTTATTTCAACTACAAGGGCTTCTCAGCATCATCCTCTTGCCGCCATGGTTGATGCTGACTACAAAGTTCATGTACATCGATGCTTTCAGGCAACGGCTCATGTTCAGATTGCCCAAGGTATACAACGCCGTGACCTCAAGGAGGGGCTGGAAGGCAACCTCATCATGGGCTTCCCAGACCCGACGCACCCTGCCCCAACGACATTCAAGATGTGCCCTACTTAATCGTGGGGGAATGATGCCCTTCTCCCTCAGAACTACCTTCATGAAGCCCTACAGCTTCCAGATGCCTCACCGTGAAGAGAGGATCATCACACAGGCCTGTCCAGGGCAAGGCGGAGCTGGAGAACGCCTTCTGCATCCTGGGCTAAAAGGTTTGCCAGGTTCTTCTCACCACAATGCCAGCATTGCCGCAGAAGACTGTCAGGAGGATCGTGAGGATCGCTGCATCCTGCACAATCTCATGCGCACTACCGCTAACCGCAGTCTTGGCAGAACAGCTCAGTGACCTCCAGGCAGATGGCAATGGGGACATGGAGCCTGAGAATGGAGTCAAGGGAAAGCCTAATAGACACTGGAAGGATGTGCAAAGCCGCAACAGAGCCTCAATGGAAAGGGAAGAAGCAGCGCAATCATCCTGAAAACTCTGGTGCAACTCCCCAGCTGGAGCGGTGGAGTGGCAAGACAGTATGATATGATGATTCAATGGTGCTTCCTTCAGCCTGTCTCATCACACGCATAAGATTGGGCCAATGTATGTTGGGTGGCGCCTACAATGAACAGGGTGTTAATAAAGAGTTTGTGTTTTGTGTTGACATGTGTTGATGATATGATTACATTGTTATTGATAAAAAATC
>BHFT01065595.1:0-29035 GCA_004320025.1 Laticauda laticaudata | reverse complement strand
TCGGAAGTTGTGGGAGCATCATCACTTGAGACTTTCAAGAAGAGATTGGACTGCCATTTGTCAGAAATGGTGTAGGGACTCCCGCTTGGGTGGTGGGTTGGATTAAATGACCTACAAGGTCCCTTCCAACTCTGATTATCTGTTATCTGTTAACTCTTCCTATGTAGCAGTACTTGTTAGTTTACATTTTGAGTTTGTGTAGTCATATTAATATTCAATATATTTATTTTTAAAAAAATCTTGGAGACATAAATTATTGCTTTATTTTCAACTGATCTTCTACTCTCTAAAATAATGTGATCAGAAGATACATTAACAGGAAGACACAGCAGCAGGAGACAAAAAGTTGAACAGCAAATACTTATGTCAAGGCTGTATCAAAACATGCATCTAATGTAACATCATTTTAAACCTGATTATAAAGAAAATAATAGGAAGCTTGTTTTCAATTTATAGATAATTTATAAGTAAGCCTGCAAAGGTAATTATGGTTGATAGATAACAAATCTGAAATAAGAATTACAGAAGTTTGATCTCGCAGATCTGCAGCCAGTGACCAAAGAAATCCTAGGTTGCTCTAATTTTGGCATTTGGAAGCAGACAAGTCTGAAGGTTTGCTTCAAAGTTGCCATACATAGTTCCATTAGATACTGTTTGGTTGGCATTTCAAAGTATGATAGCAGGGTCTACAGTTCCAAGACAAATATAAAAATCGGAATCTAGTGCAATCAGCTGAAAAAAATGCATTTAAATAATATTTAAATGCAAATGACTATATGGAACTTTAAAAAATCAGTTTAATGTAAAAATAGAATGGATTTATAAATAAATTCATTTGAAAATGATATAGTATGGAATCCAACTCTAACTCCCTTTTATGGAAAGATTTTTGTGATTTTTAGAAAACACTGTAATGGCTTCCATCCAATGTTATTGCACACATACACAACAGCGTGTGCACATATTATAGATATAAATAGGCAACTAATGAGCATGTGAAGATACTGTTAGTCCAACAAAACTTATTGGATACATTAATATTTCATGCAACTAAAATTATCCTTTAGTAACCATATAAGGAGTATTCCAAGCAATGTTTGAGATGGTAGCCTTAGGCATCTTAAATATAGTAGTTTAAAAACAATGAAAATGAAGATTCTAAAGACATAATTGCAATAATAATCACATTCAGACATTTAAATAACAGGTCATATCCATTTAGAAAACTAATTTGGTGTCCAATAATTCAAAGTAAAAGTGGAATTGGGAACATCCATCCCTTGTCTAAAGAATGACTCTGGATTTAGCATTGTTGAAGTATCACCATATCACAAAGAATGGTTTGAAGAACACAAATCAGAACAGATGGAATTGCCTGGCCAAAAAGAAAAGGAATAAATCTAAAATGAGCATACAAATGTTCTCCACAAACTGACAAGTGATTTTTAAAAAATATTCTGATTAGTTTCCTTCCAGGTCATTTTTTACTTTGTGTTGTTTGTATGGCCAACACAATACCAGGACACTGAGAAATGATTATCAGTTCAAGAGAATGATAGTAACAGGCAACAGCAGCTACTTTACTGGCAGGAAATTTGGAATCTGCATACATGATTTCTGGATGTCTTGCAAGAGAACAAAAGATTTTCATCTTGTTAAGCCGTTGCCAGCCAATAGCTTCTTCTTTCCAAAATATTGTTAGATATTATCACAAAATGTTCAGATATTACATTCCTGACAAACAGGAAATGTATGATGCACTAATAGGATGTCAATCACCAAGATAACATCAATTTTGCAGTTTCTAAATCATCTCCACCACCTGCTGTCTCTTTGATAATCCCTAACAATTAATCTAAAAGTGACATGATTAAGAAATGCTTCCAATGAAACATGGAAAAATGGTATTTATTTGTGTGCATTTCCCTAGCTCCAGCTGAAGCTTCCAGAAAATCTTTCCTTGGCTCCCCAGAAGGGCATATTCATGGAAAAAAAATGTTAACAACAAAAATCTGAGACAATTCTGAAACCTTTAAACAATAAAAAGAGAACTACAGTTCTTTTATAGGTAGAGTAGTAGGTAGTTATTTGAAAATGCCATAATCCAAAACATATAGGCACAATTTAGAAATAGACTGTAAGAATGAACTTTCTCACTGGCTTTATGGTATTCTCTTTGTAGGGGGTTAGAAAGTAAAATTCAGCAAATGCAGCCACTGAGAAGCCAATCAGTAGCGCTAGACTAGCTTTCTAAACAGACCTTGATTTGTTTAAATAAGCATGAGAATTAATATCAGGTTATGCAAGATCAGATTAGTATTTCGCTCCCTGAATTATTTTGCACTAGTAGGCATTTGAGAACTCATGTATATACATATATATCTTGAGCCAATGAATTCAGTGTTGTTTTTCACTCAGTCACTTGCTTATCTGCAGTCAGTAAAAACACACTAAAATGTTTTGTATTGCTGATGAGCTGAAGTGCTTAGCCATAATTTTAGAGATGAATGTTTTAAAAGCTGCATTAAGTGTTCTTCCATAGTGATGGGACTCACCATGTTGAGCTAGTAATCTTTTGAATATGCAAATTGTATTTGTCACATGGATTATTTGCTAATGGTAATTAGATCTGTAGAAATGTTTCAAAAGATGAGAAATAGAGATCAGTTACTTTCAGTTTTTGTTTAGAAAAAAAGGCAGAGATGTGTCCAGAAGTAGACTGAAAGAAGGAAAGATAGTTTAAGTGTAAAGTTCAGTCATGGGGACAAAAAATGTTATTTGCATATGTCTTCCCTTCAGATAAATGGAATCTAAAATATTTGTATTTATCTTGTTCAGTTTCATGGTTTTTATCTTCTTAAGTAAAAACAAAGAGAAGAAACAGCCATATGAAACAGTTGGGTAGAATGTGAAATATTTTTGAATAACTACAGATAGATTGGAATAAGGAAAGTGATGGTGGCACATGTGCACATTCACAATGATTGCAGGAATGATAGTTTGAGTAAGTCTAGCTTGGTAGTAAGAAATACTTTTCTTGCCCCAATTATGATGCTAACCATAAGAAGACTACAAATAAATTGTTCCATTATTTAGGAAAATCCAAGAAAAGAATTTCTCTTTAGGGATTTCTATCTGTTTCCAAATTTTGAATATTTTTGTCAAGACAACAGATTTGTGGCATTCTTCTTCTTGGAATAAACAACTTGGAATACCAAATACACCAAAGTTATAAATGGATTCCTAATACATTTTCTCTTTCCTACAGAAGATTTCCCAGAGACTATCTAGACCAGAAGTTGAAAATGGTGGGTCATTTAGAAATAACAAATCCATAAATTTTAATTCTGGGTTCTATATTAATGCTAATCTTGAGAATAGTTTTCTATTCTACTTGCTTTTGTATAACTTGATTTCTTCTGTTGTAGAGATACAGTACATGGGGTGAATTATTATTCTACTATCCAAAAATTGGTAAGTAACATGTATTCGATGAAAAATATTTTCCCACTTGAGAATTGCAAGGATATTTAGCCTGAGGAACAATATTAGCATCGGTTAATACATCTCGGATCCCATTTAATCTTGGTTAGTTATCAATATTTTTTGTTTTTGTTCTTGAAACCTGATGATTTCCACCCCTCAAAAACTGGATTCCCAATATGATATCTATATAATCTATCTGTCTGTGGGTACCTTTCATGAAATCTGACAGAATTTCTGCTCTAAGTTTTATTTGTGTTACCTTTAAATGGCTCTTTTCAAAGATAATCTGGGCCTTTCACAGTTTTATTGCTTTGAATATATACAACAACAACAACAAACAAACAAACAAGCAAACAAGTTTTATTTAGCCTCGAGTAGTTTATTAGTTTATTCCTTAATAGATTATTTTTCTGAAACATTTCTAATTATGTATGTTTGGCATAGATATTGTTATTATTTCTAAAGTTCAATAGTGATGGAGATTATTGAGGGGTGAAACAGTGTTCTGAAGCCAGTAAACCCTTTTTTTATTTGAAGCTGAAGAAAGCTGAGGAAATTTGTACTGTTATTAGTTATTTAGATGACTTCTGGAAGAACAAGTTTGAATTTTGTATCTTGATAAACCAATGGAGCATTGCTTTAAATAGTGTTCTATCATATTAAATTGTTGCTGTGTTTGTGTGTGCGTGTGTAATGTATGTGATGTTTAGATAATATTTAATAATTGCAGATTGTAATTGTCTTGTAGTTGGCACATTTACTATCTGGTTTGGATTCACCCTACTATATCCAGGTTTGAAATTAATGAATTTCAATGACAATATATTACCATGGATCAATAAGATAATGCCTAATTTTTTTCTTTATTGGTGATATTTGGAATTTTATAAAAAGAATACATATTTATGATTAATCACACAACATTAGAAAGTTTTCATATAAAGAATTGATATATATATTGTCAATATTGTAATTTTTTGCAAAAAAACCCCATGTGCATAATGTAATAACAAAGTACAAAGTAATTGCCATTTTCTGAAATGGCAACCTTCTCATGTCATTTTGAAAAAAAGTATGTGTCCAATATTCAAAATCCTACATTTCTACTCACCAAAACAGATGGGTACTTGTATTCTAAAGAAATAATTTGGAAGTTTGTTTTATTTCATGCAACAAAGCAAACACTCTATGTCTTACAAGTATTGGGTGTTTTCAGTGCTATTTTGACTTTGAGGAATTCATAGCCTAGAATTCAAATGGAATCAATCCATTTGAATCCTTTTGCAACTAGTGAGATGTAAAAGTGAATGGAGACATTTAATGATTTTATCCAGAGTAGAAGCCCCATACATTCTCACAAATATCCCAAGTGTACTGTCTTCTAAATTATGAGGAAGTAATGACATTAATCACAAAGAGACCATCAGTAAGAACTGTAAACTCCTCTCCCCCTCCTTTTTAAGTTTTAACCACTATTGTATTTTTTGTGTGATAACCTGAATCAAACAGAAGAGCAGATGGACACACACAGGAACTGAAATAGTTTGACTTTATTATCTGGTAGACTTCTGTGTGAGTCTGAAGGCCTTGTCAGAAACCACAAGTTTACAAACTGGCAACTGTGGGTTTGTCTGTTCACCATTGAATCTATTTCTAGAAGGAAAAAAGAAACAAAGAAAAACGTTAAACCAACATGTGAAGCATATGACCTGGCTGTACTTAACAAGTATCACTGACACATAGCGACCTCTAATATTTGCATCATCACTGTACCCATAAATTATTTTCTGGTTTTTCCCATAATCATTTGTTTTTATCTGTTTTGAACTGAAACCAGCAAGTGCAAAACAACATGAAACAAAGTTTCAACTACATCATCTTAATAGTTCAGTTAAGAAGTTGCATTATATTACAAGCTTTCTAAATTTTCACTCAAGTACAGGGAGAATATATTTTGCTTTGGACAAGCCATAGATAATTTAAAAGCTACATGGATATCCCTGTCTTAAAGCTTTCCTACAGTTATGGGGAATCCAAATGTGCTTGAAGAATTAGCATATGAAAAGTAGTACTTAAGTAATACTTTTCTGTTAAACAATATCCCCCAATGCCACTTCTCTCACTACTCAAAGGAAAAGATATCAACAGTAAGTTAAGTAAATTTTCTTTACATCAGTAGAAAAATTATCTGTAGCAATTAGATGGCAGAACAATCTTAAGGAGAAGTGGTCAGTCCTTTGTTGTTAAACTTTCAAATTCCCCACAAAAAATAAATGTTTTTGTTTGTTTCATCTTAGAAATACTGCATGTTTCTCCATTATGTAATTTTTGGGCTCTGTTCATGTTTGTTCTTATAAATGTTTCTGCCACATTGATAAAAAAAAAACTTTCATTCAAGGCTGGGGATAACTTCATGCAGAGGTGTATTCACTTATTATGGTACAGGTGCCAAAAATTAATAAACATACTACCTTGTCCTTGTTATAATTCATTTTAATTTAATTTTGAGATTCTGCAGGACTTATGAAGAAGCATCAGAGGCTCACTGGCATTCATGGATGTCACATTGCTTACTGTATGTTAGCCAAATGTAATATAAGCCAATTGCTGAATGCTTTACCTGCTCAGTTAAATTGTAAGGCTTTCCTTGATATTGATTGTGCAAATGTTAAGGATTGAAGTTTTAATACTTTCTGGTACTTCTTCAGCACTACTTCATTGAATGACAGTTGCACACTTTCACATGCACACCTCAATGATTTTAGTTCTACTTCAGAGGAGTCTATTTTCCTGAGTTCAGAAAAGCATAATAATCTGTACATAGAAATGTTTTGACTGTCCCCAATTTTTGAGTTATTCTTATGTTGTTTCTGCAAGCAAGAGGTATGCCTGAGATTTTCATTGTGGCCCTCCAAACATAATGCGTCCCAGAGGAAGAAAAAAAAGATGAGTGAAAAACACATATCTTTCCCCAGTGCTGTTCTTTTTTAGCTTTATGTTATATAGATTGCAAAAATACCCCCCTTCATTCAGCAAACATATGTTCAACTGATTTTTTTTCTTTCTTATAAGAAAGTCCTGCTTTGTGTTTTGATTTTAGCTATCACTTCTCATCACAGCTAAAGTTTTCTGTGCAACAGCTTCATGCTAGTCTGCTTATTGGAACTCTAAATGAATTACCCTCCCAGGCCTCAGTCCATGTATTTTTTGTTTAGTCTTCTCAAACCACTAGTTACAATAAATAGAGCCCCGAGAGTGCTAAAAGATATGAGATGATTCCTATTCTCTGCACTTGAAGCTCTCCAATAGTCTTATTTAACTAAAATGCACTCCAAGCACTTTTTCCTTCTTCCTCCTTTCCCTTCTCAGGAGTTATGTTATCCCTTTGACTTTCTCAGTTCTTAAAATATTTGAATCCTTGGATGCTGAGCACCTTTCATCCCTTTTATCTTAAAAATGAAACCACATTCTCCCTGAAATTCCTAGAAGGAGTAAATTATGTATTTTGTAAATTCCCAGCTGATTGAAGAGACACTAGTGAGAATGAATCTGGCTAGCTTTCTATACCTTCTCTGTACATGATCCATAGTGTGGCAAATGTGGTTGGAATTTACTACTTAAGCTTTCTGAGGCCTCACTTTTAATATTAAAATAAGAAATGACAGTATCAGGGCCTATGAAGAACACACTCCATTTCTGTGCTACTTGGAATAGTCAAATTATCAGGCAACATCATACAGGTGAGTAGGGGTTCCAGGAAGGGCCAAAATAGAAACTTCTACTTTTCAGAGTATTGTCACTTCTTGAAAGCATAATACAAGTTTCAGATGTTAAAAACAAAGAGAGAGAGAAAGTGAGTGAGAGAGAGAGAATATATATCTCTAAAAAGTAAAGAAAGCCCCATCCATTCCCAAATTCAATATAATGTTTAGGGTTTTAAACTATATCAGATTGAAAAAGTGGTACATTAGAGATTTATTTCTAACATCATACTGTTAAATGGACTATCATTGGTAGGCTCATCTTAGTCTTTCCTTCCTTTGGTAGCAGCAGAACCTAAAACGAAAATGATGTCTTTCTGGACAAGAATTCTATGTGTATGTCCTTGTATACGTATATTAAGTTATGCAATTTGCATATACTGTGGCTTGCATGTCCCTTATCTTTCTGTTTTTTAGGAGGAATAAAAGAAGTTACCTCATGAGGTTGTATTGCCATTACAGCAATCAGTCAACAGAAGGGTATACATATGTCTCAAAAGTACTTTTAAGCTTTTTGCATTTTTTATCAAGAGAAAATACATTACACATTTTCCTGGCATTCTCGTCCCCCCAAAAAGGAGTCTATTTTAGTTGTCAAATATAAATACAACATCCAAAGTTCATTTCAACTTTTAGATTTTAAAAAATATTTATAATAATGCAAGGTTTTATGTTTGACACAAAGTCGAACTATTTATGACTAAGGCTGGAGACCAAAACCTGACCATTCTATATATAATTTCAGGCCTCCATCTGGAGAGGCTGAGTGACTTTGAGAAGATGTCCTGGATTAGGCCTTGCCAGCACCTGGCAACATCTATGGTGTGGATTAAATCTTTATACAAACAGATGGTTAATACAGTTAGTTTGACAGAGGCAGATTTGATAGTGACAATCACTAGTTTAGGATGCTGGAAAATCTGAAATAAGGCTTTCCTTTCCATGTTCTTCTGAAAAAGTTTCTTGTCACTGAAAAGAAGGAAAGAAATTATTTTAGTAGAAGAATGGAATACTTTTAGCAACATGAATATTTAAATGTCTTATATTTCTGCATATAGACCAGTTTTACTGATTTCTGCTTTTATAATATATAAAAATCATGTATATGCCATATTTATTGGGAAGAAGGAATAAGGTCATTTTATTTTATAATAACTAGATATTGAATATTATATTAGATATTAAATGTAACTATTTAAATAAAAAATAAAAAATCAGTTAATAATAAACCATTTATAATAAATCCAGAAGAATCTGCAATAGGAGGTGAAGTGATCCAAAGTGGCAGGCATTATGGAATCCTCATTATCATCTTCATTTTTTTAGTTCCATTCAATCATATACAATTCTTGGATGTAATGGACATTTTTGCCAAAAAGATCTTAAAAGTCAATTTTAAAATATCTATTTCAAGGGGAAAAAATCAATTATAAATATATCTTTCCTATAAAACATATTAAATTATAATAATTTAATACAATTAAAGGTAAGGGTTTCCGCTGTCCAGTCCTGTCTGAACCCTAGGATGTAGTACTCATCTCCTTTTCTTAGCTGAAGAAGCCAGCATTGTCCAAAGACATTTCATGGTAATGTGGCCAGCATGACTATATACCAAGGTGCATGGAATGCTGTTATCTTCTCACCAGTGATACCTATTTATCTACTTGAATTTGTATACTTTCAAACTGCTAGGTTTGCAGGAGCTGGGGCAAATAATGGAAGCACACCCTGTTGTTCAGTGCTCAGTTTTTGAACTTGGGCTTTCAGCTTTCCAGCTGACAACCTCAATGTCTTTAATTCGCTGAGCTATCATGCCTCTGTAATGCAAATAATATGCAACTTTTTTTAAAAAATTGATAGATTATTAGAGAAGTGGAACAGGAAAAAATGTTAATGCCTCCAATAGTAACATAGACAAACATGGATTGATCTTAGCTTAACCTACCTCATTAAGTTTTTGTGATGAAGTAATTTGGAGAACAATATATTTTATTCTGAACTAATTGAAGAAGAGAACATAGAAGAAGAATATAGAATCATTGTTGTTGTCAGGCATTCAGTTGTGTCTGACCCTCGGCCACTTTTCATGACCCTCTGTCTTATACTGCCTCCTTCAGAGCTGCCATGGTTATCCCTGTGTAATCCTTTATAGATAATAAAGTTGCTTATAAGGAAAAGGTGATGGCTCTGGTGGATTGGGGCAATAAAAGTAACCTGGTTCTAAATGTTGATAAAACAAAGGAGATCATTGTAGATTTTAGAAACAGCCAGCACAATCATATTCCATCCAGTATCAAGGATGCAAATGTAGAGGTGGTCAACGGTATTAAGTATCTGGGGGTGCAGATAATTAATCTGAACTGGTCTCTCCACATGTCATCCTTAGGGAAGTGTGCAAAGCAGCCTCTGCATTTCCTGCATTGGATGAGGAGTGCAATTTTTTCCCCTTCTATCCTGGCTGCTTTTTACAAAAGCATGACTTAGTGTGTTTTAATAAACTGCATCACTGTTTGGTTTGGTGGCAGCAGTGCCTCAGAGAGAATGTTCATACAGATGTATGATCTGTATGACCAAACCTTGAGATCAGAAAACATATAGCACTTGGAAGAACTGCAGTAGCATGAATAATAGAACTGTCTAGCATGAGTAACATCAGGAAGAGTGAAGATGTCACCCTCACAATCAAATGCAGATTAGTTAATGCAGTAATTTTTCCAATTGCTACTTCTGGTTGATAAAACGTGGACTTTGCAAAAGTGAGATAAAATAAGAGCAGATAAGAGAAGAGTGGACATATTTGAACTGTGGTGCTGGAGGCAACTATTATGAGGAGGTTTTGAAGTATTTCTAGCAGGACTACCAGATTCTGTAACAGCTTTGTTCCCTATGCTATCCATCTGATAAACATGCAAGATTCATTTTTCTCACCATGTACATGTATACATCTGAATTAGACTGTGTTGTTCCTCTGTGTCATATAATATGTGTGGGTATATGCATAATTTCGTATTCATTTATTTAATCATATTTATGTGGTATATATTGCAAGTGGTGACCCTCTGAGAGCTGTATGCAACAAAATTTCATTTTAATGTATGATGATTAGTGTAGATTCAAACTGACAATGAAGTTATTTTATCATCTATCTATCTATCCATCCATCTGTCCTTCCGGCCAGCCAGCCAGCCAGCCAGCCAGCCAGCCAGCCAGCAGATGCTAGTGTAACCCCTTCTCCTTTTCCACTGATCATTTCCAACATGATTTGACTTTTTCAAGAGAAACTAAAGAAGGACAGCCTCGGCTTGGTGATTAGCTTCAAATGATATTTTTGATTAGGTTCGGTCTGAAGCTTACTTCTTTATTTGTTATTTTTGCAGTCATAGGATACATAATAGTTGCCTCCAGCACCACAGTTCAAATATGTCCACCCTTCTCTTATCTGCTCTTATTTTATCTCACTTTTGCAAAGTCCACGTTTTATCAACCAGAAGTAGCAATTGGAAAAATTACTGCATTAACTAATCTGCATTTGATTGTGAGGGTGACATCTTCACTCTTCCTGATGTTACTCATGCTAGACAGTTCTATTATTCATGCTACTGCAGTTCTTCCAAGTGCTATATGTTTCTCTGATCTCAAGGTTTGGTCAATTTTAGAAGCACCTGGGAATAATTTTGATAGTGTTATTGTTGAACTGAACTTTGACCTGTGTGTTCTCTGCAGTTGTCACATTCTTTATGTTTTTGATGTTAAGGTGCGGTGCAATTTTTCACTTTCATGTTTGACTCTCAGGATTAGCCATTCCAGATCCTTCTTGTTTTCTGTAAGCAATGTTGTATCATTTACATCAGGGGTGGGATTCAAATTTCTTAACTACTGGTTCTATGGGTATGGCCTAATTTGTGGGTGTGGCTTGATGGTCATTGACTGGCTGGGCATGGCTTATATATAATTATTATATTTTTGTACATATTGATTTTTTTGTAAAAAAAACCCAGCAACTTTTACCCAAAGTCAGGCAGAGCAGGCAGGCAGATTGAGTTGCTCGCAGAATCACAGATTCATTTAGAAATCTGTGTTTCTGCCATCTGCTATCTGAGTCTGCACTGAATAACAGAAGCTTTAGGCTCAGCTCTGCTTTTAGATTACTTTGCTTTCTAGCTAATCTAAAGCTCCCAGCACAGCAGAACAGCTGATAGTCAGGGGGAAAAAAAGAAAAAATAGCAACTTAGCAGGAAAGTTTGATGGCATGCATGCCAGGTAAGGAGTGAGTGGGCAGGGCAGGGTGTGGCCAACCAGTAGTGCAATTTGCTGGTTCTCTGGCAGGTAGAATCCCACCCCTGGTGAGAGTGCATTTTGCATGCACGTGTAGACCATTTCCTGAAAACCTCAGCTGTGTCACCTGGATAGCTGACAAGCACTGTGTGAGGGTTCACAGCATTTGAAAATCCTCTTCTTTCCTGCTTTTTCAACCTTGGCTGTGCCACACAAAGCAGCTGAGGTTGAAAAAGCAGGAAATAAAGGACAGCCAAGAGCCCGGGCAGGTGGGTAGGCCAGAGCAGCAGACACAAAATTGGTTTGGTGTCTGCTGCTCTTTAGAGCTACCGGTTCTATAGAACCGGGCTGAACTGGTAGCATCCACCCCTGATTTACATATGGGAATTTGTTGATATTCCAACTGCTGATTTTAACCTCAATGTAGATTTCTCCAAATATGCATTTCTCATAGCTATTTCTGTATATATATTGAATAATGTAGGTGACAGGAAACTTTCTGATCACCTTTGTCAATTTTGAACCATTTTACATCTCCATATTCTGTTCTTACAGTGGCTGCTTGATCAGAGTACAATGACTGAATTTACTGGGCGTGGTATGATGATATTCCCAGTTCTTTTAGGCAGTTCCAGAACTAGTCATGGTCAACACAATTGAAAGCTTTTGTATAGTCAGTGAGGCACATGTAGAAGTCTTTTGTTTTAGTATTCCCTTGCTTTTTTCCAGCATCCAACATCGATTGACAGTATGATTATGTATTCCTCTTCATTTCTGACATTCTGCTTGTATATCAGGCAGTTTTCTGTTGGTGTTGGATTCAAATGTTGCTGGATTATCTTCAAGAGAATTTTACTCATGTGTGGTATCAAGGATATGGTTCAGTGGTGTTGTATCACCTTTCTTTGTTATTGGGATAAATATTGACCTTTTGCATTCTTTATGCAACTGACCAGCCTTCCCTTCACTTTGGCAAAGCACTGTCAGTGCTTTTGTTTGCAGTGATTTCAGCAACTGTGCAGGAATTTTATCAACTCAGCTTTGCTCCTCCAGGTATCTGGCTTCATTTCTGATAGGTCAGCTTCTCCTCTTATGGCTTGTTCTTGTTTTTCATTAGTGTAAAGTTGCTCTGCATACACCTGCCATTTTTCTCTGATTGCTTGTTGGTCATGCAATTTGTCCCCATCACATCCTCTGACCATAGCCAATCTTGCCATAAAGGGGTTTCTGGCATTCTTCACATAAGTGAAACAATTTCTTGTGGTTGCTCTCTTATGGTTGCTTCATCCAGTTTTTTACATTGCTCAGCCCAGTACTTTTCTTTATCTTTTCTTGTCTCTCTCTAGAACTTTGGATTTAGTATTTGCACTTCTTTTGCTTTCCTTCTCTCCTCTGCTATATTTATTGTAGCTTCTTATATGTGTTGTTGGGCTATTTCATTGATGGTTGCTTTTATTTCCTCCCATAGCTCATCCGGTATTCTTTCTACAATGGTGAACAGTTCAAACATGTTATTAACTTCAACTGCATATGCTGGGGGAATCTTCTTGTTGTCACATTTTTCAATCATGAATTGTGTTTGATACTACAACACCTAAACTTTACTTTGATAGCTAACAGTTCCTGGTCTAACTCACAATCTGTACCAGGGAATGTTTTCATGACAAAGATGGAACTTTTCCATTTGTTCTGGCATAATATGCAGTTCAATTTGGTTTTGATGGTCTCCATTTGGTGAAGTCCAAGTGTACAGTCACCACTTGGGTTGTTCAAACCATGTGTACATTTATGGTTATCAGTTGTTTGGGTAGAGCTGAAACAGATGTTCTCCTGCCTCATTTTGTTCACCGAGGTCAAATTTACCAGCGATTTGTTTCTTCCACGTCTCTCGCTTCTGCTCAAATAATATAGATAATGTCTTTCTTTGATGTTTGTTTCAGAATTTCCCGAATTTTGGCATAGAATTCTTTGATGTTCTCTAGTGCTGAGTCTGCCTTGGGAGCATAAATGGGAACATAAAGTTTCAAAATTGTAATGTGTAGTTTTCTATTTATATGTATTGCCATTATCACTGACTGTTCAAAAACTTTCTATGGGTTCTGCCTACTTTTTTATGCAGTATGAAATCCATTCCTCTTCTGTTTGTATCATTACCAGAGTACTGTATGATAACCCCATCAGAATTGAAAAAGCCCCAGCCAGTCCAATGAACTTCATTGATACCTAGTATATCAATGCTGAGCCTATTCATTTCATTTGTTCTAACGTTCAGCTTTCCTAGATTGACATTGATATTTCATGTTCCTAATTTGGAGATCTTTGAACAATGGAGAAATCTCTTTTAACTAAGATGCCTGGTGGGCATGCCTAGTGGGCCATTAGGATTTATCCCATCAGTAAAATGGAAGCTCCTGCTGTTATGATAGTCTCTTTGCTCTTCCCCTGTAGCTTTATTGATATACCCCAGGTAGACAGACTCACTACTCAGTATCATATCTTCCACATCTTTGAGTTGATTCATAAAGTTTATTTATTTATTTATTTGATTTGTCTATCGCTTACAAGATAATAGATATAAGTATAAACATGAGTAAGAATACAGGAAATAGGTACGCATAAATGGGGACAATAGGACACGGATTGTAGGCACGATGGTGCACTTATGCACGCTCCTTACAGACCTCTTACGAATGGGGTGAGGTCAATAGTGGTTAGTTTGAGGTTAAAGGAGTGGGGTTAGAGGATGTAATAACAGAGTCAGGTAGTGCATTCCAGGCATTGACCACTCTGTTGCTGAAGTTGTACTTTCTGCAATCAAGTTTGAAGCAGTTGATATTGAGTTTGTATCTGTTGTGTATTCTTGTATTGTTGTGGTTGAAGCTGAAGTAGTCATTGACTGGTAGGACATTGTAACAGATAATTTTGTGTGCTATGCTTAAGTCTAACCATAGGTGGCGTAGTTCAAGATTGTGCAAGCCCAAAATCTCAAGCCTGGTGATATAGGGTATTCTGTTACAAGCAGAGGAGTGTAGAACTCTTCTTGTGAAATACTTCTGGACTCACTTGATTGTATTAATGTCTGATATACAGTGCGGATTCCAGACTGATAAGCTGTATTCGAGTATTGGTCTGGCAAAATTTTTGTATGCTCTAGTTAGCAATTCAATATTTTTGGGGGAGAAGCTTCGTAAGTTTAGATTTACAACTCTTAATGCCTTTTTGGCAATGCTGTTACAGTGAGCTCTGGCGCTTAGGTCATTTGATATGAGAAATTTTTGGCAGAGAAAACGGGAGTAGGTCATCAGGTCTTTCTCAAACTCAAAACCATGTTGGCCAATGCAATAGGTTTATACTATTCACCCGTCACTATAGTGAGGTATGGTTAAACTTTGGTGGTGGGGGAGTATAGAATATCAATGTAAAATAAATATACAGAAAGCAGATGGAAATGCAAATTTGAAAATTCTCTATTTTGAAGAAAACGATCTACAAATATGAAAGCAAGGTCAATAAACTTGAGACCATCAATGTAAGTTTACTAAGTTTCATTATGAAACACACAAAGAATTGCCAGTTCTTAATTCCTTAATCAAAACAGAATTAATATGAAGAAAAAAAATTCTCTATATGTTGTGCTTCAAGGCAAAGCCAAATGCCTCGCTTATTCCACTATAATATATAACCAGATTTGTTTCACCTAAGTTTCATTTCATGGGTTTATAGCTGCTGAAGAAAGAAAAAAGAAAAAACTTGGAACAGATCCCAGACTTTACTCTTCATTTCCCAATGGTTTGGCAAGGAATAGCAACAGGAACATCTCCTTTTTGATTCTAGCTGCACAAATGGAAGAAAAGATCAATCCATCCCATCTCCTTTCTGTTGGAAAGATGTTAAAGTCTGAAAGGAAGAAGGACAACCATATTTCAGTTTTTGAAAAATGCACAAGTACCTCCTAAACATATAAATGCAAAGGAAATGTAAGGCTACTGCTAACCACCATTGTTTACTAGTCAGTCCAGTAAATCTACATGTCGAAACATTGGTAACTGGAAAATTATAAAATATCTATTTCTGAAGGTTCCTATTAGTTGCCTAGTAATTTCTGTCTGGCATGCTACTTTTCCTTAATTTGTTTTTAAATCAAATGGCAGTCACACTGAATAAAGAAGTATTTGTGTAGTTAACATGTACACAATATTTGAAAATTGTGCAATATCAGCATGAGTCAAAATAAAGTGCAGCTTGGGGAAGTGAGGAAATCTCACTTTGATTTTGCTTACTTGCATAAGCAAAAGGAAAATTGAAACTCAAAGATTACTTTTGCAGTACAATAACGTGATTTTTATCATATTGGGGTTCTTTTTTCTTTTTCTTTTGGACTATTTATTGTTCCAGTGGGCTATTGGTTGAAAACCTGCAAAGACAACTTCAGTTAGTATATAATCAATAGTACTGATACAATTGGGAGGGATTTGGACAGTAAGCTTTCCAGGGAACCCTATCCAATTTTTAGATATTCCATATGTCAACTTTCTCTCCTTCAAAGTTTCTCCTTTATTTGCCAAGATTTTATTTATTTATTTTTATCCTGCTTTTATTATTTTTACAAATAACTCAATATGGCATTTACTGTATATTCAACACATCTTCCTGGTCCTATTTTTTCCCACAATTCTATGAGGTGAGTTGGATTGAGAGAGAAGGACTGGTTCAAGATCATCCAGCTAGCTTTTGTGGCTAAGGCTAGAACTCAGGGTCCCCTGCTTTCTAGCCTTTCTAGCCAATTAATCACTTGTGTACATGTTTTGCTGATTGGTTAAACAGGAAAAGGGAGCTGCAGTCTTGTCACATATGAAGGTCACCAGACTGAGACTGCTTCTTTAAATAATCTGTCTATACTGTAGAGGTGGTGACTGTCCCCTCACCCGTTTCTGTGCGTTGTCCTAAATGACATAAATAGATATTTCTTTTTCAGGTATTCAGAATCATATATTTTATGAAATGTTATTGCATTTCAGCTCAGCTGTAGCATGCAGTGGCTGCATTTCAAAGATTGCACCAAGAAAATGGAAATCTCTTATCTTATTAATGTATCAGTTACCCTACAATTGTTTCAAATCAATAGAAACTTGTTTCAAATCAATAATACCACTTATGTTCTTACCATGCTTACTTAGGCTAATTTATTCTTTCTGCTTACCATCATAATTCTTCTGCATCTCAGCCATTTACTGCTTGACCAGGTATATTTTCTTCAGGCTAGTTACAAATATGTAATACGGACAGTTACTTTTCGTCAAATAAATCCTGTCAACTGCTGTGGAACTCTTATGGGAGGCTATCACATAAAGACACACATTTCTGTAGCCCTCTGAATGTTTCTTTTCCTGCTAAGCTCTATCACCCACAAGAGTATATCATATCAACCAGTCATCTCTGCGATTTTCCAAACACAATTTCCTATTTTTTGTCTCTCTTTTTTGGAGAAGTTAGCAAGTCATTAAACTATGCTTGTTTTTGGTTTACACTACTTGCATATATAAAACTCGAGTGAAAGGATAATATAGTTTCCCAAAATGGCCTGTGCCACCATACCAGTCCAGATGACAATAGATCTTCTGTATGATAGATGTTGTGAGTGTATAAACATGTAAGTGTAGGAGATGCTGATCTCATAATAGATATTGTGAATTCATTCCAAAATTGGTCAGAACATTTCTTTAAATAGCTTGCAAACATCTCAGATGTGTACATAGATATAAGAAAAAAGAGCAATCCATTGAAATAAAGATATTATACAAATTAATTAAGCATAGTAATGAAGAGCATATGAGAAAGCTGCACTGCAGTGACAATAAGTACTAATTAATCTTCAGACTTCCTTGAAACTTCAAGAGACGGATTGGAAAATAAAATTTCTAAGAGACCATGTTTCTGTCCTAAATATACAGTTTATCCATTTGTATCTATCCAGCACAGATATTTCCTTCAAAGTCTAATAAGCTTAGACTTACCTGATTGTGATGTGAATGAGATGTCAGTACAGATACAATTATGATAAGAATCTTATTCACCATTTTTTTCATTCATTCATTCATTGATACACTTGCCTATTTCAA
Source organism: Laticauda laticaudata (assembly GCA_004320025.1). Lineage (NCBI taxonomy): Eukaryota > Metazoa > Chordata > Lepidosauria > Squamata > Elapidae > Laticauda > Laticauda laticaudata. The sequence goes on along the minus strand of BHFT01065595.1, from coordinate 11,394 downwards.
CAAGTGAATCTGAGTGGCTATAAAATGGAATAAATAGATTTTAATAGAAAATGTGAAGGAAGCTGGCCCAATATGACATGACTGTGAGCATATTTGTTGTTCTTTATTCCTCTTTCTTGTTACATTACTGCGTGTGAAAACTATATTGATGTGTGTTTCCCTGAATCCCCCACTAGTTATATAGATCAGGGATTCCTGAAGGTCTCCAAGCCCTTCTCAGAGATCTGCAAAATCAAAATTATTTGCCAACCTATATTGAAAAATAATATTAAAATCCTTTCAAACAACCATGAGCAAAATTAGAGACAACAAATATATCAGTTGTATTATAGTATCATGGGAAATATCAATAAATATAAGCCATACAAACAAAAAACTTTTTGATGTCCTCCATAAATTTAAAAATGGAAAAGGGGTCCTGGAAGATTAAAAAAAAACACTGATACAGACTTAAAAGCAAGTATAAATATATTAAAATAGGTAACTTTGTATCTTCAGAAAAGCATAGGAACTGAAATGTAAAACACAATGTAGGTATCTAATTTTACCAAATGAATCTCATTTAATATCTCATTGTGTAAGTTTTGAGCTATGGATGCATTGAGATGATGGCTAATTAGTTGCATTGTTTTCACGTGTCACTAAAGTATATTTAAAACATTCAAGTGAGCATCCACAAATGGCATTCTGAAACACACCATAGAATCTACAGGATTCTATATTCCATAGGAACATTTCTAGAGTAGAACCATAAAAGAGAAAACAAGTCTTTCTTTCATTACCTTTGTGCAGCATCTAGTAATAGCATTGGAGGCAAAATGTCAGTAGGTGCTTTCCTATCACTTTGATATTGGACATGTTGAATTTCTGTTTTTTGCTCATGCATTAAAAATTAGAATAGTTCTTCTCTTATATATACAACATACAGAAAGAGACACACACATTGCTCTGGTACAATCAGCCTGGTACAGGTAGTCCTTGATTTACAGCCACAATTGAACCCAAAATTTATGTTGTTAAGTGAGAATTTGTTAAGTGAGTTTTGCCCCTTTTTACAACTTTTCTTGCCACAGTTGTTAAGTGTATCACTGCAATTGATAAGTTAGTAACCTGGTTGTTAAGTGAATTCGACTTCCCCATTGACTTTGCTTGTCAGAAGGTCATAAAAAGTGATCACATGATCCTGGGACACAGCAATGGTCATAAATATGAACCAGTTGTCAATATTTTGATCACATGCTCATGGGGATGCTGCCATGGTCATAACTATGAAAAGTGGTCATAAGCAGGGGTGGGATTCAGCCAGTTCAGACTAGTTTGGGTGAACCGGATGTTAAATTTACATCTGGTTCACTGATCCGGTAGTGGAACTGACTGGGTGGTCTCTCCACACCATCCCTACCCTCCAAGGAGTCTCCACATGGCCCGTTTTGGATACAAGTAAATGCAGGGTCTGTGATTTGACTCTGGAAGGGCAAAAAACAGGTCTTCTGGAAGTCCAGAAATGGGCCTGTTTGCAGCTTCCACAGGGCCACTGGACCTCGGAGGAGGCCATTTTTACCCTCCCAGAGGCCCGAGGAAAGCTTCCGACCCTCCCCGAAGTTCCAATAGGCCACACCCAACAATGCCACATCCACCAAACAACCAGGCAGAGAACCGGTTGCTGGGATTTTTGAATCTCACCCCTGATCATAAGTCACATTTTTCAATGCTGTTGTAACTTTGAATGGTCACTAAATGAACTATTGTAAATTGAGGATTATCTGTACAGAGATTAAGGTACTGGACTAGGAATGGAAAAACCCAGGTTTTAATCCTGCTTTAGGTATGGAAACCAGCTTGATGACTTTCATCTGGTCATTCTCTCATCCCTAGACTATAAAGTCAAAAAACATCTACCAACCTGCAGTGGATTAGTATGGTTGTGTTCCCTAACCTTCAACAAAGAGGCTTTCATTCTACAGCTGCAAATGATGACAAAGATGATAAACAATTTAATCTCTCAATTTCTCTCTCCCTTTCTTCCCCTCCTCTCTCACACACACATGCAAAGGCTTAGAATTCAGTTCTTTTACCTTGGGAAGGAAGTTCATGAGCTTCACAATCTTTTCTCACATTGTTGCCATGTGTTTTTAGAAGCCTCATAGGTCATCACTGAGAAACAGGGTATGAAGTGCTCATGAGAGCATTTACTTTATCAATCTGTTCCATCTCCCAGGACAGTTGTTATTGTGCAGAATAGTAATGCTATGTTAGATAAAAGGGTTAGAATAATAAAAAATTTAAAAAACAAAATGAAAATAGGTCTAGTTTTGCATATTCCAGTTGAATTTCATTTCTCATTTATTGGAGCTGAATATATAATTTTTGCCCTTCTCAAAAATGGGTATACTTTTTCCTGCACATGAGCATAACATTGTGCAGATGTAACCTTAAATTATTGTACTGGAACAGAAAGTTAATTTCTAAATGATGCTGAAACCACATCCTACTTCCAAGGATTTCTGAGGAAGGATTGGTGGTTGAAAAAAAAATAAGATGGTAGTCATAACAAACAAAACCCCATTTCTTTTTTCCACAAACTGCACTGTGAACATTAAAAGGGAGAAATACCCCCTCTCATGTTCCAGATGTCCCTGCCTACTTGTATGTGTGACCACTTGTTTTGTCTCACAAAGAGAGAAGCAGTCACACAAAGGATTGCAGAAATTTGGAAATCTTCTGTATGCTATGTGAATAACTTGAGCAACTGTACACTGCACAGACATTAAGCTAAAACAAGACACAGTTGGATATTTAACCTTGCATTAACTGCTCTTTAAAAAAATATTTCAGTAGATCTTTCTTGTTTAAAATATCTTTTCATTTGTTCATCATAAACTTTAGCTTAGCTCCTGAGTCCTTCTGCTCCATCATAATGATCCTCAAATATTTACGCAATGAACCAGAGTGGCCTGCAAGAATTGAGGCTGGCATCCTGGCATGGAAGAATCAAAGCTGGAAAGAAGTAAAGAACAGAATCCAGTGAGAGAGCTACATTTTCTTCAACTTTCAGGTCTGTAGTCGAGCTGGAGATTCTTTATTGTCTTCCCTGTAAGTTGAAAAATGTAATAGATTGTGATTTGCATACACTAGACAGATTCATAATTTATAAAGGATCGGCTTTTCCAAACTATACATCTGAATTCATTTTGCTTAAAATGAAAAGAAATAGAAAAAAGGATGACATAACTGAGCAGGTCTATTTTTAACTGATTGTTTCTATTTAGTTCCTCCTTCTATTGTTGCCTTTTTATTTCAGTCATATATAATTTTGGCTAATCCTTGTAATGCTGCAAGTACTCTGAAACATTGTCTACACTGATTGTAAATCAGGACTGATAAAGTGCATAATATAGCAAATATTTGCATATTGTTAATTAGGTCTTACTTTGACAGTTTGCTCTTAGTGTCACATGTTAAAATGGGCTCTCAGTATTCTTTTATTCTCTTCTATGAGAAACATGTTGAGCATAAACATCCTTTCAATTTTTTAGACTGGAACAGAAAAGGATAATACTCTGTTTATTTGGTTAAGAGGTAAGGACGGAGTTTTCTATAAATTTTATTTCTACTGAATTTAGATTTCAACAGCAAACATATTATTTTCAAACTTAGCAGAAAATTTTTATTCACACATTTCTAGGAGCCCCATCTCTAAACATTTATTTTAAATCCTGCTTTTTTGCTTCAAACATTCCTTGAGCAACAAGCAATGTATATATTTTAAAAATCCTTGACCAAAAATAATTTTGGTGTATTTTTCTAACAAATATATGAATATTTAGAATGTGTTAATCCTAATAATAGACATACTTTGTCTACATTTTGTTATTAGAGAGTTGAGATAACAATATTTTCAAAAATGAAGATTTTGGCACAAAGGTATGTTCCAGGCATATCTATATTTCCTCCAAACATTTAGCGTATATGAAAGATGCACATGTACATAAAAGTTCTTATATATTGAAAGCAAGCAAGCCTACATTTCAATGTGGCCCATCCTGGTTGGGATAAAGGAAACTAAAATGCAAATGGTCTCATGGGCATTCAATTACCCAGCTCTGTGTTTGAAAAACAATTTTCTTTGTTTGACTCTGTGTGAAGGTACTCTATCTTTCTGCTGTATGCAGTATACTGTATATCTGCTGTATACAGTCGAAAGATGGCAATTCCATCATATCCAGCAAGGCTGGGTTTTATGGCTTTTAAGCCATAACTAATCTGACTATAAAATTAATGATCATCACAAAAAAGGTAATAAAAATGGTGGTCAGATGATGATTCAATTTATGACAGTCATGACATATGATCATAATGGGCATGCTCCATTACAGTTGTAATTCAAGGAGTACTAATAAATATTTATATAACATATCTTTAAAACTTCATTCCCTTATACAGAAGTATTGTCTCTTTTTCTCACTCTCTTTCTCTTCACCAAGAACCTAAAAGTCTTAGAATTGAATTATTTTTAAGAAAAAAGAAAAGAAAATTGTTAAATAAATTCAGTTTTTGGTACATCTAACATATTTCTTCCCCTGCCAGAATTTAATATGTAGAGATATTTTTACCTCATGGATATTATTAAGAGACAGAAAGTAAGCAAAGCTAAATATTGTATTGAAGAAACAAGTTGTTTAAAAATGGCTAGAGACTGAATTGTCCTTTTTTAGTATTTATCCATACAATGTACCAAGAGCATATTCACCATATATTTACCTCTTGTCATGTTCCCTCAGAAATGTGAATGGGAAGTTAAAACTATAAAAATTAGGAATGGATGCTTGGATCATTGGTGCCCTTTACAGGGACACTTGATTACATGAGTAACTGTTTGAAAAAGTAACTGAGTAACTGTTTGAAAATCAAGTTGTTCTTCAAGATAAATCTACTGCTTTTAGAGTGTGCAATTTGACAATAGACTAAGAATTACACTAGTGAATACAGCTGCAATGAAATATATGGTCTTTTTCCAGGTACAGCATGCCTTTCAGAATTGGAAAGGAACAGTAGGCCTCATTTCTCATATAAATAGATATAGTGGATTGCAAAAATAAACCCTGTGTTAGAAAACTGTAGTTATTGGAGGTCAGTTCTGCCTGAAATAACTTTTCCCTCTCCGTGTGCATTCACTCACCTTGGGGATTTTTCCTTATTTACTTGTTTTGTAAGACAAGTCTGTTTGCAAATAATTCTGTATGGAATTTTGAGGCTTATGTTTTTAAGCTTTATTAATATAGCATGCTAACATTTTGTTCTAATAGTGCCAATGAGCTTGCAGAAACACTGGGATATAAATGGAGTGATCACTAAGAGGATAGGGCAACTTTTGTTCGTGCAACATTTTATGTGTATACTAGAGACACTACAGAAATGTAGACTAGAACAGATTCCTATACAAACAGATTCAAGTACATAATTCAATAAACTCTGGCCAAAAAGTTGCTATTTTTCTGCTTGTAGATACATAGATGGCTTTGGAATTGTTTACCCTTTATATTCATAATAAAAATGGATTTTCCAACTTTTACGGTGAATGAATTTAAAATAATAAAATCTATAACTTTAATAGGAAAGCAGCTATATTCATCTTCCTCACACTTTCTGATTCAGCAAAAGGAAATTAAAATAAAAATTATTTGATGTATGAAGATTTCTCATATGTGAATTTCTAATTCATTTTGATGATGAAAGCAACTCCCTATTGACCAGCAATAGTGATCATAATTGCCTATGAGAGCACAAACAGCATAGGACCATCTGGATGATTTTGACTCTTGTTAACTCTGTTGACTGTGACTGAAAGGAGTTCAAGTCAAAAACATGTAGAGAATATCAAGTAGCCTCGATCAGTTACAATATCTAAAAAATGTTAAAATCCCAAGGGATTGATGAAAAGTATGAGGTAGCAATTTTACTGAAGTTAAGCTGGTCTGGACAGAAATCTACCTCGGCATCTTGTATATATTATCTTGTGTTTTGTCATAGAAGGAACATGGATGTGCTAAAATAAGTATAAATATTACCTATAAATCTACATTTCCTACCTTTTCCTATGTTAAGATAATTTTCATATCAGAGTATTAGAGCAGTAAAATTCCATACTCTTAATGATTTTTTTTAAACATCAGGACTCATTATAAGTACAAATTTCTTGACAATAGTAATAGACAAGAAACAGTATGATGCAAATAGTAGATTCTTAGAGCCAGCAAATTTCAACAAGGATCTATTGAATATATACAACTCACATCACTGTAGAAAAAACAGTTGCTGATCTTCATCAAGGACAGGTGGTCAAAACAAATCCAAATCTTTCCACAATTCTCTGTTTTGAAATAATGGTGACTGATATGTTGTTTAATATGATGTCTGCTAGACCACAATGGGAATATATATATATATATATATATATAATATATATGTTTTTTTTTAAAGCTTTCATGGTACTTACATGTGATGCTGTTCTAGCTTCTTCGGGTATTATCCCACGTCATTGTAGTGCTGTTAAAGTTGTAGCAACGTTTCAGCAGAATCCCATCTGCCATCAATCAGGCTTCTGTGTGGATGGTGGTCTCACAGCTCCTGGTTTCAATTCGAGACTGGTTCCATTCTGATTGGTAGGACCTGGGTCTGTGTTCACTGGACTTTGGAGTTTGATTGATTGTGTTTCTGGTTTCTTCTGTCTTTTGTGCTTTGATTGGCTGGCAACAATTGAGGCTTTCAGTGCAGCTGGCTTAGTGTGAAAGGACGGCTGCTATTCATTAGCAACTAGGTTCCCTGGTGGCCTGGTGGGGGGGTTTTGAGTTGAGGCATCAGAGGGAGTCTGTCTGTGCTCAGGTGTTGTCTGTTTTTGTGGTGGGAGATCTTTCTATTTGAGAGTGCAGGTTTCCAAATGATTGACAGTCCTGTGAATCACTCTTTCTATCATGCTTCAGATCTTTTTTCAACTCTAGGCTTCTCTGATGATTCTGTGTTGGGGTTTCCTATAGTGGCTAGTGTTTTAGTGCCATGAATTGATGTTGTGCCCTGTGGTTTTCATGTGTTGGACTATTGAGGGGTATATGTCCAGCTTTTTTACTGCATTTTGTGTTCATCTAGTCGGTACTATTTTCTATTGGTCTTCCAATGGATGTGCCTGGGCATGATGTACAGGGAATTTCATATATCCCTTGGTTTCCAGTCATAATTTGTCTTGGTTCTCAGATGGCTGCTATTTTTGTCTGTTTTGAAGGCAGCTTGATGTGATGCCTGTGTAGATATCTTACTGATTTTATCTGTAGTACCTCTTAGTATGGCGCAAGACAGCTGTTCCATAGGTCTGGTTGGTTCTTCTAGGTCTCTGTTATCTTGGTATGTTTTTGTGGATCAATTGTGATTTTGTTTTTTGGAAGCCATGGCTGTCAATACTTTAGTCAGTGGTGCATAGTTCAGTCTTTTTTATGTGTCTATCTTGCCAGGCGTTTGTTTGGTAATCAGTGTTTTCGCTACGGAATTTATCTGTGCTGGTGGTGGTGGATTGGGCATTGAGGTAGCGGTTGGTGTGTTTTCTTTTGGTATAGGTGTGCTCCAGTGGCCATCTGTTCTTTTGTCGATTAGTACATCTAGAATGTAAGTGTCCTTGTTTATTCCGTCCATGTGAACTTGATTTGGTGTGTGTGTTTCAGGTGTTTAGGAACAATTGTTTTAGGTTTTCTTTTCCATGGGGCCATCACAATGTGTCATCGATGCTTATCTTAGCCATAGTTTGGTTTTGTGTGGCATTAGCCAGGCTCTGGATTCGAATTCTGCATGAACAGGTTTGCAATGACGGGACAGTGGTATCCCATAGGCTCCTTCCAATTTGCTTGTATCTTTGCTCCTTTGTATATTAATATGTGTTGGCTTAGGCAGTGTTCTGTTAGTTCCATGTAGTCTTTAGCTGGTTGGTATTTATTTTGATGATTTCAAGAGTTTCTTTTATTGGACTTGAGTGAATAGTGAACCATTCGAAACTTACAACGATCTTCTTGTTCCAATGTAGAATCTTGATCATTTCTAACAGGTGGTATGAGTTTGTCATATGAAGCTGCGGTTTCAGCATGGGCTGTTGTGTGTTTTGCTAAGTATTTAGCTAGGTTTGTAATGGTGCTCTATGAGCTGACTATGGGTTGAAGAGTATGCTTCTTTTGTAGTTTTTTTGGAAGTCCGTATTTTGTGATTCTAGCCTTTTTGTGGCATCTAGAAATTTTCTCTTGATGATCGTCTGTTGGATTCTTTGCTTATGGGCTGGTTATATTTTCTTCTTGGTTAATCTAGGTATGTGTGGGTCGTGTTAGTTTGATGTGAGTCTTGGATAGGTCGTCAAATTGTTTCATATCTTTCTGTCCATTACAACTGGGCATTCCTTGTCTGCTGGGAGTATTATTCATGTTATCATTTTCAGCGGTTGTAGTGCTCTGAATCACTTCCTGCAAAATTATTTTTTGTGGTTTCGTTGTGCATAAGGATTTAGTAACCTGGTTCTAATTCTGTCAGCTTCAATCTGATTTAATTGTGGTTAGCGGATTCTACTGCACATATGATGATTCTGTGGATTTTTTTGGGTGCTATGGCATAATGAATCCTTGGATAGACCTGTTTCTGTTTTGTTGAGTTCTCGTGAAACTGTATACAATTGTTTCAGTGTTGTGGTGGTTGTTTGGTAATATCTCTTGTCATTTCTAATTTTAAGTTTTCTTGAGAGTTTTTCATTTTTGTAAGTGTTTCAGTTTCAGCTCTCCAAGTTGTAAGTTTGTTTATCTTATCCCAAAGAAGGTGGATTTTGCTCCTCAATTCCAGGTGTAGTTGCTAGCAATCTTTGTTTGAACACAAAATGCCAGTAAAAAATGCTGAAACACCTCCTCACTAGTCCAACACTGAAACCCACAGTCACAACATCAATCTCAATGACACTAAACCCAAGCACATAGAAAACCCCAACCACAGAATCATCAGAAGAAGCCATAGAGATTGAAAAAGACCTGAAAGCATGAATTAGAAGAGATGATTCCAGCAGACTGTCAATCATTGAAACCTGCACTCTCAAATAGAAAGATCTCCACACCAGAAAACAGACAACACCTGAGCACAGACAGACTCCCTCTGATGCCTCCAACTCAAACACCCCCCACCAGGCACCCAGGTTGACCTAGCTTGCTAATGAATAACAGCCGTCCTTTCACAGAAGCCAAGCTGCACTGAAGCCTCCAACAACAGAGTGTTGCCAGCCAATCAAAGCCACAAACAGACGAAGAAACCAGAAACACCAATCAATCAACTCCAAGTCCATGAACACAGACCCAGGCCCTAGCCAATCAGAATGGACCAGCCTCGAATTTGAAACCAGGAGCTGTGAGACACATCCACACAGAAGCCTGATATGGCAGATGGGATTCTGCTCTGAAACATTGCTACAACTTTAACACGCACTACAATGACGTGGGATAATATCCGAAGGAAGCTAAACAGCAACACACACACACACACACACACACACACACACACACACACATATATATATATATATATATATGTAATATATATATATATATATATAATATAATATATATATATATATATATATATATATAATATATATATAATTTTAAGCTTTCGCGGGTACTTACATGTGTCTGTTTAGCTTCCTTCGGGTATTATCCCACGTCATTGTAGTTTGTTAAAGTTGTAGCAACGTTTCAGCAGAATCTCATCTGCCATCCTCAGGCTTCTGTATGGAAGTGTGTCTCCCAGTTCCTGGTTTCAAATTTGAGGCTGGTCCATCCATATCAAATGTATGCAGAAGACCAGAAATGTGTCAGGCAGGCCAATTTCTCAAAGTACTTCATGATATAGGAGTGAGTGCCACTAGTCTGTAATCATGAGATTATTGACAGGAACCTCTTTGCAGTGGAACAATGGTGGAAGCCTTCAAACAAGATGGAATAGTGGAGTGGGATAAAAACCGATGGAAGATCCTGGTAATGATTCCAACCAACTGATCAACAGAGTTTTTAAGCACTTGGCCAGAGATACTGTCAGGACCAGCAGTCTTTCTAGGGTCCACAGCCTTCAGAATGCTCCTCATCTCCTGTTCCTCCACAATGAGTTGGGGGCTATATTTGGTTGGTGATTGTATTTAATGGTCTCTGATGTCTCCACTTCAAAGTGACCAAAAAAATAATTCAGTTCCTCAGCCAATGAAGCATCCTCTCAGCAGGATGACATTGGTTGGTTGATGGTTCGTAATTTGTTGAATCCCTCACCACACCTGCCTCATGTTATTGCTATAAAAGTTATCCTCAATCTTCCTCTTATAATCAGTCTTGGCCTTCCAAATACCTTTCTTCAGATTAGCTCTGGCAATCTGGATATAATACTAAATTTCATTCTAATTATTCATTACAAATAAATTTACATATAATTTTACGAATTTCTATCATACACTTTTATTTGACTTTTTATTACTTTCTTGTCTATCTTCCATAAGTTCCAAATTTCATAGTATTCTGGCTCCTCTTTGTTTCTGAGTTCCATTGATAACCTGTCCATTTTTGCATATTCCAAGGTTTTCTTTATGATCATAAATTCGGGGTGTGTGTGTGTTGCATTTCCAATTTTGGGCAAAGGCAAGCCTTGCTGCCAAAGGTATATTGCTCAATATACTTAAATATATTATAAAAGTATATTTTATAATTTATAATTGCCAAAAGTATATTGCTCAATATACTTAATATATTGAGTATTATATATAATAGGTTTTTTTTTTAACTAATTTTATGTTTTAGGATGCTAATAAAAATATCTCTGGTTTCAACTCAGTTTTAATTTTTGTGATTTCTTCCAACCAATTTTTAATTTTCCTCCAATATAGTTTTGCTTTTGGGCAGGTCACATATGATAATAGCTTCCTTGCTTATAGTCACATTTCCAGCAGCTTACCAAATTGTTGGGGAACATTTTTGCAAGTTGCGCTGGCGGTAAGTGTCAGCAATAAAACATTTTGTACAAATTCTCCTTGTAAGTTGCTGATAAAGTTAATTCATAATTTATTGTCCATAGCTTTTCCCAAACTTCCAAACTGATGATGTATCCAAAGTTTTTGGCCCAGGTTATCATCATTTCCATCACATTTTCTTCTTCCAATTTATAACTCAACAGATATTTATACATTTTAGAGATCATTTTTGTTCCGTCCGGAAAGAAGCATGTGAGACTGGGTTCCAAACAACAACTCTTTTATTTAACTCGCTAGGCTAAAGATATGGAACATAGCCCAAGCCGCGGCAGCCCTTTATATAGCGGCTTGCCTGCCGGCTTGTGGCCAATGACACT